>JARHVA010007231.1:0-112500 GCA_037957365.1 Torreya grandis | reverse complement strand
CCTCTACTATAGGGGATTCTATGACTAAGGTGGATGAGGATGTTGTAGGTTCCTTCATGAATGCAGCTACAAGTTTCTCCACTATCTTCTCTCTATCCCTGGAGGGGTCTACAAACTCTATTGCTCTTAAAAGCATTTCAATGCCTCATTTTCCTTTTAGTTCTATTATATCATTTTTGAGTCTACATATTTTCTCCATAGCTTGTTCTAATGTTTGTAACACATGATCATGAGAAAATTTTACTTGTTCTCTTCCTTTTTCCATAACCTACTTTCCAATCAATTTTTCTTCTCCTTTTTCCATAACCTTTCTCAATTCCTCCTCTATGTATCCAATTTTTTTGAGGAGATCAATATCCTCTTCAATGAATATAGATGGAAGAGGTGACTATTTTTCTTCATTTTCTTTAGTAGATCCCTCATCAATAGACCATTCTTATATTTCAAATCCATCAGGGTTTTCTTAAGCCTAGGCTCTTTCCTTGGTTCTTCATCATCATTGATATATATGGTTAAGGATGTTAAAGAGGTATTTTGTTTCTTCATCTTTTGAGATCTCCTAAAAAGAGGTCTCCTTCTTTTGAGATCTCCTAAAAAGAAGTCTCCTTCTTTTTGACACCATGGGTTTCTTCCCTTTAGCTTTCATTTTCCTTCTAGGAGGGGTGATTGATGAAATTTGATATTCTTGTCCATTGGTTAATAGGGGAACTTCTTCTTGTCCAGTAAGGGACAGTGCGGAGGAATAAACCTAAGGTGAGGATATAATCGGAGAAGGGCTACTGCTATTAGACATCTTCTTCTCTGTTAAAAGGGGATAACACCAATTTTCTCCTCTTATTATTTCTATAGTAGTCCCATATGGACCTTTAGTGGCTACAGGTTGATCAACTGCACTAGTGCCTATAACATCTTCTTGAATAGTTTGTTTTGTATGATCCTTAGGAAATTCCCTCTCATTAGTGCCCTCTTCTTCTTGGGATGAAATATTTTCTAGGGCCAAAAATTTCTCTCAAGTGAGGTTAGGTCTGATAGAAGCTATTCCTTATTTAATTATGATCCATATGAGGTAGTAGTGAGATAGGGTTGTTTTAGTGCCTTTTTGATATTCTTTGGACATTATTTTTAAGATATTCCTTAATAAATTAGGGACATTAGTGACTCTATTATGTCTTAAATGATTTAAGAATTTGAATTGGAGAATGTAAATAAGGGAATACATTTCTTCATATGTCATGTACCTCATAATATATGATGATATTTCTCTCCATTTTGTAGGTAGACTAATTATTCACACACCTCCCTTATTTAATATCAATCTTTCCACTTCTTGGCAAAACTACTACCTAGCCTCTTGGCCATTGGGTCTATATTGCCAATTTTCCCCCATGCTTGGTAGCCCAATTACTTGGATCACCAAAGTCTCAGTAACTAGAAATGTGATGCCACATATAATGGCTTGGCTTTCATCAAAAGAACCTATAAATGACAAGGCAAGAGGTTCTAAATAAGTAGTCTAACTAACTCTATGGAAGACATCCCAACTAGCTTGGTCTCCCCATAAGTGCCTATGGTTTGAGGGATCTCTCTATATAAATAAACCTCCCATTTTAAATTATTTATCAGTCCCTTCAATCAATAATCAATTGCATACTCTTAGAACTTATGTAAATCCACATGCAGTAGGTTTTGGGTCTAAAATGGTGAAATATGGGGTTTGTAGGTTGTAGGTTTTGGTTCATAAATGGTGAGTGTGAGATTTTAGGGTTCCTGTGGTGCATGAGGTTTAATCCATAGCATCTCCCCCCATTTGAGATATCATGTGTACTCAAGTGACTTGGATAGAGTAAGCAGTATGAGATGAGATAGGTCATTATGAGGAATAGTGCAGGTTTAGTGGTGAGGTGATAGACTTTTTAATGAATAATTAAAGTCATAATTAAATATGCTTTATTAATACTATATGACTAGATTAGAATAATTCATGACATTTGTAATGATGAAAGGTATATCATACCATGTAATAATGATGTTTTAGATGTGATGCCTAGGTAGTCACATGTGTGTTGGCATGTAAATATTTACATGGGAATTATTAATAGTGTAATAATTAGGTTGGTAGTTGGAGATAGAGTAAAGTGGAACCTTTGTGAAGTGATTGGGAGATCACTGGTTGGTAGGTGTTAATGATGCTTATAACACATGTGAATGTGATGTAAGATAAGCTACAAGGAACAAGGGTCTTGGACTTAGAGTATAAATTATTGTTATCATACCATAGGTGGTAATTGAAAATATAAGTGCTTTAAGTGATGGTTGGAAGATCCTGAGTAGGTAACTGAGGGCAATACTAGCTAGTGACCTTCATCTGAATGAACTAGCTGATAGGAATCTAGATGTTATTAATGCCCTAGAGGGTTTGTGCCTGAGCTTGGTTGTATTAATCAGTAGGGTCTTCAACATGGAACTAGAACTATAAATGAATCATGAGTGTCCATATAAGCAAAAATTTAGGTCTACAACATTTCCTCATGGAAAGGGAAGTTGTATGCTTTATTGTGGTTCTATAGCTTGACATTCAGGGGTAAATTTAGGCAATAGATATGACATGTGTCCCTAATCTTCTTATATTCATCTATGAGGTTATTTTATAACTTTCATGCAATGCCAAAAAGCCAATAGCTAAGTCATCAATCAGAGTTATAGGAGGATCTATCTTGTATGCTCTATAAAAATGTCAAAATAGGCATGAGAGATTCCCTGTAGTAGCTACAAAGGTGCTCATATCAAGCTACAAAGTGATGGCCAACTATATAGAAGGTGCATGTAGCAACTTTATGAATCCCTGTAGCATCTTCAATAAACCTATGTGAATAGTTAGGATTTGAGTGATTACCTTCTCTCTAATTCTATCTTCATATTCCCATTTTTAGTTGTTTTTATTTTTAACCCTAAATAGCTAATAAGATAGTTTTCTATTTAGACCCTTTTTATAGATCTGGGTAGCCAACATGCTAGTTTTCTACCCAAAAGCTGCCAATAATGCCCAAAAATGGGTTTTCATTGTTGGATTTTTTAAACTATAATTACTATTTATAGTATAATGTTTATTCAATGGTCATGGATAAGTTACTTAGAAATGTGACTTGTAAAGGACCAGTGGAAGTTCTCATTCATCATGCTAAAAGAGGGTAAGGATGCCCTCCTCTCCTTCACTTGAGTCTGGGTTGATGATCTCATTATCTAGTGGGCCAACCTACCTAATTAGGAGATCATTATATCCATATTGTAACTAATACCATACGTGATTGGTAATTTTTTCTTTAGTAAGTGGGTTTTTGTATAACTTGATTTTGTGGCCATCAACTAGTAGATGGAATCTTACTATATCAATGGTTTGGAGTTGAATTAATCCATTATCAAAAACATGCTCAATCTAAAAAGGACCAAGCCATCTAATCTAGATTTTACCCATGTGGTCCTTGTATTTTGAGTCAAAAAGAAGAGCCCAATCTCCGATATGGAATTACCTAGTCTTAATGTTCCTATCATGCCATCTAATCCATTACTATTGCATAAGTTTTATGATCTACAATGCCTATTTTCTATATTCATCTAAGGCATTCAAATATAGAATCCTTTCTTTTTGAGCATGAGATATATCATCCTAGGTTTTAGTGTTGTCTGTAAGGTCTTGTACTAAAATTTGATGGGAAAGATAGGTTTCTTTTCATAGACCAAATCATAAGGAGTGCTTATAGTGGTCTTCCATATGATTCTATAAGCCCATACAGCTTCAGGAAAACTAAGATAGACTAACAGTCTTTGTTAGAATATTTTCTAACTCCATGTTGGTGACTTCCACCTATCCATTAGTCTATGGAGGATATGGATTTGATTTCTTATGCCTAATCTCATATTGTTGCAGTAAAGTAGTAATTAAATTAGTAGTGAATTAGGGTTCCTGATCAGTGACTATTTCACATGGCACACCATATCAAGTAAACATTTCTTCATAGAGGAAATAAACCACCTTCTCATCCATGGTGTGTGTAACATCCTTGACTTCCACCCATTTATTGACATAATCATTACATATAAGGATGTACTCTTTGTTGTTTAAGTTGGGATCAAAAGGTCATATAAAGTCTAAGTCTCATTTTTCAAATGGTTCACGCACCATCTGAGGCTATTAAGGCATTTCATTTGAATGTGTGGGTCTCCCCATATGTTGACATTTATTACAATGTGTCGTATATATCATTGCATCTTTATGGAGTGAGGTCCAATAGTATCTTGTATTCAAATTTTTGACTATTGTATGATTGTCTACAAAGTGTCCTCCATAGGGTTCACCATAGTAGGCTTTGAGGACATCTTTAACTTCATCTTCTCTAAGACATCTTCTGATGATAGATTCAGGACTAGTATAGAAAAAGAATCCAAACAACCATGAATATCTGGCACTTTGGTGAATCAATGCTCTCCTTTGTTTGGGGAGGAAGTTTTATGGAAGTAACCATGTGATAAGGTAGTTATAAATATCAAGATACTAGCGTGTGGTAAGGTTGAGAGAGAATAGGTGATCATCAAAAAATGAGTCATCCACTATGGTATCCTCTTTAGGGATTTGCAAGAAAGATAAAAAGTTAGAAACTACATTGTTCTTGCCAAGATTATCAATAATTATGATATCAAATTCCTGTAATAAGAGCAACCATCTTATCACTCTAGCTAGAATAGTTGGTTTGTTCTTAAGATACCTAATGGTTGGATGGTCTATATGAACAAACACCTGATACCCTATGATGTAGTGATGAAACTTGTTGATAGCATAAACTACCACCAAGAACTCTTTTTTAGTAATTGTGTAATTTAATTCTACTACTTGTAAGTTTTTGCTTATAAAATAAATGGCATAATTGAGTGCTTCATATGTTTGGATGAGCACAACTCCAAAGGTAGTACTTGAAGCATCTATGTGGATGTGAAAGGGAATCTTCCAATCAAAACCAAAAAAAATAGGGGTGGTGGTCAATAATTATTTTAATTATTTGAACGCTATATCACAAGTAGGAGTCAATAGAAATTCAACATGTTTAGCCAGAAGGGTAAACAATAATGCTTCTATTTTACTAAAATTGTTGATGAATCTTCTATAGTAACTAACATGGCCTAAAAAACTCCTAACATTTTTATATTTTTTAGGAATAGGTAGGTTTTTGATGATGTTGATTTTTTTAGGGTCAACATTAATTCTTGCAGTAGATATATGGTGGCACAAGACAATACCTTCTATCATAAGCATGTAGCATTTCTTGTGGCTAAGAGATAGATGGTACTCCTAATAGAATTGCAACACTTTTTATAGGTTTTTGAGGCATTCATCAAATGTCTCTCGATAGATAGTGAAGTCATCCATATAGATTTCAACACATTCATTGGCCATATCTACAAAGATACTCAGAACAACCCTTTGGAATGTAGATAAAGTGTTACATAGATTAAAGTGTAATACAACATAAGCATAAGTACCCCAAGGATAAGTAAAGGTGGTATTTTCCTAGTCCTCAAGAGTAATTCTAATCTAGTTGTAACTGTTGAAGCCATCTAAAAAGGTAAAATATTTCTTCCCTGCTAGTGTGTCCAACACTTGGTCAATGAAGGATAGAGGAAAGTGATCATTCCTAGTTGTCATGTTGAGTTCCTTGTAATTGATGCATACATGCCATTATAGATTTTTCTTTGCTATAATTACCAAATTTGACACCCATTCACTATCAAATATATGATATATAAATTTAGTAGTCAAAAACTTTTGTAATTCCCTTTTGATGATTTCTCAAAGAGATGGATTCATCCTACATTGTGGTTATCTAATTGGTTGGCACTATTATTTGATGTAAATATGATGTGTGCATGTTTTGGGGCTGATTCCTTGCATATCCTCATAATCCCATGCAAAATCATATTGGTTAGCATGCAACATGTTGACTAGGCACTTTCCCTCATTCAATTCCAACTTTTTATTAATAATCAACATTTTCCCTAGAGAGATTTCAATTTGTTGTGAGAGTGATTTAATTATGTTCATATTGCTAATAGTTATGGTTTAGCTATAGTTATGAGGTATAACTTGGTGGAATGTTTCTTGTATAGATGCATCAAAATTATCTAATTCCTAGAAGCTAGAAAAGGGGTACTCGATACTTTGTAGGTGGTTGAGATCTATAGAAGGAGTTTGGTAGTTATGCTAAATAATATTAGAGATAATGGTATCTTCTTCTTGATTATCCAATGTGCATGCATGTTCTATGGTAAATACAATAATCAAGGAAGGTTGATCTACCTCCTCTTCTTCAACCCATAATGTAGGCTCTAGTAAAAAAACCAGCTATGTTGGGGGATAAAGAACCAACTGATTAGTGTGGTAGCCATTGGATATCAACATATTACCTATTCTATAGATGATGAAAGCATATATTGTGGTTAGCCAAGGTTGTCCCCAGATAAGGGGGTATCCACCCAAATTAAACTTAGTCTACAATATGATGAAATATGTAGGATACTCCCAATAATCTATAATAATGACAAGATCTTCAATGATTATCTCTGGTCTGACTGTAGATCTATCATTCATTTGAAACATTGTAGATGTGGGATGAATATTATTTAGCTTTAGTTTATACATAGTTTTGGTTGTCATTACATTTATTATATCCCCCAAGACAATCAATGTGTTGGACAACTACTGGTCATGGAGCAAGACTATTACTACCAAGAATTTAATATCTAAATACTTCTTTAGTAGGGTATTCCCCATCATGATGTCTGCTAGCTGGCCAATCACATGCATAGTATTGGGATATTTTTTCTTCCTTATTGGTTTCCAAAAATAGATGTCTCTAACAACTTTTGAATATATGGGTACATCTTTGATGGCTTGGAATAGATGGATTTTAATGAAAATGTTATTAAGTTGTCTCATGAAATCAAACTCAAGTTTAGTTGTATGGCATTAAAGGATGAGATGTTCTAGAAATGGTGGGGTTATTTCATCAATAGCTTTATGTGCTAGTTCAGAGAGGTTTTTGAGGTGATGGTGGTGGGTTAGCATGTTCTTATAGGGTTTCATCATCTAACTCCCTTATTGTGGGTGGTGTTGGGGGTGGTATAACCTTCCCTAAATGGAGATGTGTTGGGTGAATATTTTGTCACTAGCTACACTGACGGCAAAATAGGTGTTTCAACCACAACATAAGGAGATTTGATCGGCCAAATGTGCAGGTCTACCACATTAAAATGGGATATATACACACACACATATATATATATGTTCCTTGCTATATACACACACACACACACACACACACACATGTATATGCATATGTATATGTATATACATATATATACACACATACACACACACACACACACACACACACACACACACATATGTATATATATGTATACATACATACATATATATATGTATGTATGTATGTATACATATATATACATATATATATATATGTATGTATGTATGTATATATATATGTATATGTATATGTATATGTATATATATATATATACATATATATGCATACATGTATATATACATATACATTTTTATATATATATATATATGTATATATGTATATGTATATATATGTATATGTATATATATGTATATGTATATACACATATATACATATACATACATATACATACTTATACATACATATATGTGTGTGTGTGTGTATATATATATGTATATATATGTGTATAAATATATATATATGCTAAAAATACACTCAGGGGTAGGATAACACCATCCATCTCTCTTTTTTTAGAGATGATGTTCATAAAACAAAGGAGAAATCATGGGTGATTGCTAAAGGTACTTCTCTTCTTTTAGAAGTAATATTTAGTCAATAGCCAGATTCCTTCCTGGTAGTAATTATAACCACGAGAAACTTACGAAAGCACAAAGTCTTTCATTGCTTCCCTCACTAAAGCAGGGTATAGTAAAATAGCAGAATGAAGTGTAGCACAAAGTCTCCACCTCAACTGCAAAAGAGTGAAATAATATGAAGGATAATGGGAGCACAAAGTCTTCTCAAGATCCTTTACATTGAAAAGAAAACACACACTAAAGACAATTCTAGTAGCACAAAGTCTCCCACAGTTGGCTTTAGGACACCTTTGAGATTACTTCCACTAGTTATGCTTATTTAATTAAATGGACAAGATGATATTCAGTAAATAGACATAAGAACAATCTCTTAAACACCACAAGCTATCTCAGCACAAAGTCTAAAAGGTCACTTGCTTTCTCATTCAAATAACAAAATATGATTAACAATCTGAGCTCAAAGTCTCAATAATGCCTTTCAATTTGGGTAGAGTTTTACTTCTATAAAAGAGAGATCTCCCTAATACCAAATGAGATATTACAATATATAGCACTAAGAAAGACTTGGCAATTTGTTTCACAAAATGGCCCATGCTACATTGAATGCCTTGAATGCATTTGAAATTATGTGAAGGGGCCATGCTAGAATAGATCATTGGCCTTAACTTTGGCATGTTAATTCTTCTCAAATGTCTCCTCTAAAGTATGGGCCACCTAGTCCTCTTCTTGATATTTGTGTAGCTATCCACTTTGCCTTTACTTGATGAAGAAAAATAGGCCATGCATTTGAGTGCTCATGCTCTCTAATGTCCACTTGGTGGACTATTCCACCTATTGGAATAACTCCTGCACATATATTTCTAGTCTTTTTACATTGTTCCCTCTTTCCTTGTTATATTTCATCTCTTCCTCATGATCTGAGCTCTCGAGCTATCTTCTCACTTCTTATTGGATCCTTTGGCTTCTTCTTTAGCTGGTCACTGAGTTTGTTCTTAGGTTCCACACCACATTTGATAATCAATGGTTATTTCATTACTTCTAAATTTGACGTCTGTGGAGACATCACTGGTCTTTGGTCACTTGAACCACTTTGAACCTTGAACCTTTGAACCTTTAGAGTACATCAATTCAATGGTTCAAGTAGTTCAATCTACTCTTTGGTTCAATTAGCTCTTTGGGAAAGGCCACATTCATTTTCTTTTCCTCTTCGGTTGAACCATCTCTTTGAACTTGTTTTTGGAATCTTTCGATTCCTTCCTTCACTTAAAGCTTCCTTTTAAACTTTGAACTTCTTTGAACCTTTAAACCTTTGAACCATTTTAGTTCAAAGTTCAATGGTTCATTCTTTTTCTTTGAATCCTTTAAAGCTTCAAACTTTCTAGATCCTTTTCTTTTTTATTGAACTCGTTGAACCCTTAAACTTTGAACCTTGAGAAGTTCAAGGTTTAATGGTTCATTGGTTCAATCTTAACTCTTCTAATCCTTTTATCTTCTAAGTCTATCGAACTTATTGAACTTGTTGAACCTTTGAACTTTAAACTCTTTTAGTTTAAATTTCAATGGTTCAATAGTTCAATCTTCACTCTTTGAAGTCTTCTTTTCTTTAAGTCTAATGAAGCCATTGAACCTTGAAGTGGTTGAACTTCTTTGAACTCTTGAAGTGCTTAACTCTTTTTGAACCTTTGAATTTGTTGAACCTTTGAACCTTACAGAAGCGGGGTTTAATGGTTCAATGGTTCATTCCATTTCTTTGAAGCCTGCTGATGAGTCTTTTGATTGAATCTTAGTGTTGAACCATCTCTAAAATGCCTAAGTGTTGGGAACTTCTTTCTTGTGAAAGCCTGCTTATTGAACTTGTGGAACCTATTGAACCTGTGAGTTATTTTAGCTGAAAATGCTTGAATAATAGAACTTGAGCACTCAAAACATTTTTTGGAAAAGGAAGAGATCATTTTGACCCATAGGAACAAAATAGTTGATATGTTTCTCACAAAAATTAGTGACAAATTTTGGGAACAATAGCTAGCTCCAGTTTGGGAACTTCCATCGATTGTAAAAATAATAGAAGGGAGTAGAAACCAGAATCTCCAGTGCCATCATGTATGCCATTGGGCTATGGAGTCATGCTACCCAAAAAAAAATTCACCAAAAACAAATGAACAACACAAAAAAACTAAAGACTCTACAAAAATTATACATATGTATAATGGATCTTATTTGATACTTAAGGATTAAAGTGATTTAGATGTTGCCCACTATGAGGTAGTGAAAATGGCATTTTATCTTGATATATCATCAAGAAACCATTTTCTCCCCATAAGAAATGATTGGGGAATGGACCTCTCCACCAAGAATCAAATTTTCTATGCATTCCTTTTGGTTCTCTCCTCTTGCCCCATACCAAGACTTGATTTCCAGTCTAAAAATCATGAATCCTTGCTCTCTTACTAGAGAGTTTCTTTGCCTAATTTTGATGTGCAGCAGTATTGTCTACTACCCTAGTTCACTATTCTTTTGGTCTAGTGAAGCACATTATTTGATGGTCCCCATCAGACACCTACCAATGGTTGGCATTATTAGGTACCCTTGGTTGAAAGACCAGCTCAATAGTGTACTTGTGATCTTTGAAATATTGGTGAGGAACAAAGAGGGTCATAGAGATAGCCAATGAATCTGCATGACTATGAAGCTCTCTGGGTACTGTAGATATATTGAAAGCATCAAAACTTTCAATACAGTCCCATATTAGATTTTGATAATGTTTCAATCTTTCATCCTTAGTTTGATACAGGTTCTTCACCTAAAAAAACATCAGTTCAGCATCTCCTTTGGCATGAAGGAGCTTAACACCTTTATCTTGAGCTACCTTCAAACCTAGTAGTAGTGATTCATATTCAGCAATGTTTTTGGTGTTGCTAAACTACAACTTGTATGAAGAAGGAAAAATATCTCCTTGAGGAGATATTAGAACAATCATGGCTCTTGAACTGGTAGAACAATAGTTACCATCAAATTCTGGAATCTAGATGCCATTAGAATCTAATCTCCTTTCAAATTTTTCTTTGTCAAGAAGGGAAGATCTATTTTCATGTGTACTATGCCCTACCAATTCTTTTGTTGTCTTGTCTGAAACAATTAGATTATCACCTATAGGATTTTCATCAGTCGGCATAAGAACATCCTCTATAGATAGGAAAAAGCTGCCCATTCCTAAAGACTCAAACATAATTTGAGCTTCAAGGGCTAGTGTTTGGGTGATAATATACTTTACCTCCTTATCAGGGAGTAGCATCTGCATGATGCCCTTGATAGGGATCCTCACCTCAAATAGGTCCATGCTCAATTCTCCACTAATGTCCTTACAAAAATTTCACCCAAGAAAGATGTCATATGAGGCTAAGATGTTGGCCACTAGGACTGTCATTTTAATTCTTTTTTCTAGGAAGGCTGCTAATACAAATTGGGCATCCTTGATTTGTCCTAGCAAAGGCACTTATTTGTTTTCCATAGAGAAAAATATCCCAAAGGTCTTGGTCAGCATGAGACCAAGAGATTCTGCAACTTTGGTGGGCATGACATTATCATATGCACCTAAGTCTATGATGCAATTATTCAACTGATGTTCATTTATCAATAGGGAGACATAAAATAGTTGTCTTCCTAGGGGTAGATGGAGGACTAATGACAAGGTTATTCCAAGTGGATGTGTTCTTGGGGGGACCAAGAGTTACTTTTGGAATTTCTTGTCCTATAGGGAAGGTTTTATTCTTCACACATTAAACTAACCTATCCAACTACTCAGGGTTAGATTGCAAGAATTCAAATTCAAACATTTGAATTTTGGCCTTCTTAACATGGTCAATTATATCAAATGTCTGAAATGAATTAGGAACAGGGGAAGGTAGTTCATCCTTATAGTTTTTAGGGGGAGTGGTACTGGTCTATGAATTTGAAGTAGAAGGTGTAGGAATGTTTGGGGTACTTACTTTTTAGTTGATCACTGGGTCCTTTGATTAGAAAGGCAGCAAAGTTCCTCATTTAGCAATTGAAATTACTGGTCGAGATTCTTCCCCTATTTTTCCTTTATCTTCTTTTTGAGTTGACTGGTTCTGGGACCTAGTAAACATTACATATAATCCATCAAATGCTTCACCTTTACATCTGGGTTCATCCTAGTAATTCAAGAAATTGATTATGGAGTCACCAGCTAATTCTTCTTCCCCTTATGTGAAGATATTAGCATCATCTTCTTGATCAAACTTAGGTTGGAAAGAGAAATCATGTTCAGCTTCATGATAACCAACTATTAATTTGGTTGGAGGTGCTTTGATGGCAAGCTTCCCCTATGGAGGAGGAAGATGATTTAGCTTCCCTTGATTCGTGGCAGCGTTGCCTTGGTATGACTAGTTGGGAAACATCCTCCTTGGTATATCTTAGTATGAAGGAGAAGTAGACATCCCTTGCACCATTTGATTTTTAAGAGCTAGCAACTCATTTGTCAGCTTTTGCACCATAGGATCAGTGGTGCCTATAGATGAATTCTCAGAAGATGAAGAATATTTGCCTCTGTTAGGATCTCTTCTTATCTTTCTTACCACAATGAGATCATCTTCCACCTCAGTAGCCAAATCCTGAGCAATAGCAAGGTCTATGTGGCCAGCTCGTCTCAATAGAAAACTCACTTTAGGAAGCTAAAAATTGATGAAAAACATTTGAGATTCTCAATTGTTAGCTGAGCAATTGTAGGAATTTTGTTCCTCAGCTTGTCAAATTTGGCTATGAAGTCTCTCATAGGTTCATGAGGCTCCTTCTTCATCTGTGTGAGTTGAGCCAGTAGGGCATGCACATCCTCTACAGGCTTGAACCTTGCTTTAAACTTGGCTTTGAGGGTGTTCCAGTCAGTCACTATTTGTGCTTGTAGATGATAGAACCAATCTATAGCAGTGCCTTGTAATGTTTCCACAAATAGTCTAACTTCTATGTCTTCATACTCCACACCTATTACACCAAAGGGTATGCTAAAGGTTGCAATATGTTCATCAATATGAACTCTCCCATCACCAAAGAACTTGAGGAAATTCTTCTTAGAACTATGAGGAAATTCATGTAGAGGTGGAGTTAGATTTAGGGGACCCAAGGTGTAACCCCAGGGGCCTTGAGCTACCATTATGTGACTATTGAAGGGAGGGATAATAAATGTCTGAGGGGTATGTATTGACAAAGCTCTACTAATAGTAGAAATAGACACTTTGCCTGGTAATGGAGACCTAACTTTTGTAGGAGGAAAACTCCTAGTTTGCTAAAGGTGAGATGGTGAAGGAAATAGATCAAAATTACTTTATTGTACCAACTTGAATACAGGGTCAACAATACCTTTAGCTCTTTAGATTCATGTATACCATGAATCTACCAAAGTAATGAATGGAAATGGATAAGGATATAATGGAGATGGAAAAGACATAGGAGATGTTTCAATTTGAAGCTCAAGGCTTCAAATTGTGTAATACTATTGTGTCCCTAGTAGAGTCACCAAAAACTATTTTGTGAAGATAGGAGGAAAATTAAAATGGAAAATAACTCAAACTGCTTGTTCTTCCCCAGTGGAGTCACTAGAAACTATTGTGTGAAGCTGGGAGGAAAATTAAAATGGAAAAGAACTCAAACTACTCATACTTCCCCAGCAGAGTCACCAAAAACTATTGCACAAAGTTGGGAGGAAAATTAAAATGGAAAAGAACTCAAACTACGCATTCTTCCCTAGCAGAGTTGGCAGAAATTGTTGGGTGAATATTTTGTCACCAGCTACACTGATGGCAAAATAGGTGTTTCAACCATAGTATAAGGAGATTTGATCAACAAAATATGTAGGTCTACCACATCAAAATGGGATAAATCTCTCCTCTCATCAAGGGGAGGTTCTCTATAAGGCAGGGGAGGTTCCCTGCTAACTATATATATATATATATACACACACACTTAGGGGTAGGATAACACCATCCATCTCTCTTTTCTTAGAGATTATGTTCACAGAACAAAGGAGAAATCCTAGGTGATTGTTGAAGGTACTTCTCTTCTTTCAGAATTAATATTCAGTCAACAGCCAGATTCCTTCTTGGTAGTAATTGTAACCACGAGAAACCTATAAAATCACAAAGTCTTTCATTACTTCCCTCACTGAAATAGGGTGCAATAACATATAAGAATGAAGTGTAGCACAAATTCTCCACCTCAACTACAAAAGAGTGAAATAATATGAAGTATAATGGGAGCATAAAGTCTTTCCAAGATCCTTTACACTAAAAAATATATCACACACTAAAGACAATTTTGGTAGCACAAAGTCTCCCACAATTGGCTTTAAGACACTTTTAGATTACTTCCACTAGTTTTACTTATTTAATTAAATGGACAAGATGGTATTCAAGAAATAGACATAAGAATAATCTCCTAAACAACACAAGCTATCTCAACACAAAGTCTGAAAGGTCACTTGATTTCTCATTCAAATAACAAAATATGATTAACAATCTGAGCTCAAAGTCTCAGTAATGCCTTTCAATTTGTGTAGATTTTTGCTTCTATAATAAAGAGATCTCCCTAATACCAAATGAGAGATTACAATATATAACGCTAAGAAAGACTTCGCACTTTGTTTCACAAAATGGCCCATGTTGCATTGAATGCCTTGAATGCATTTGAAATTTTGTGAAGGGGCCATGCTAGAACAGATCATCGGTCTTAACTTTGGCATGTTAATTCTTCCCAAATGTCTCCTCCAAAGTATGGGCCACCTAGTACTCTTCCTAATATTTGTGCAGCTGTCTACTTCGCCTTTACTCAATGAAGAAAAACAAGCCATGCCTTTGAGTGCTCATGCTCTCTGATGTCCACTTGGTGGACTATTCCACCTATTGGAATAACTCCTACATAAATAATTCTGGTCTTTCTGCATTATTCCCTCTTTCCTTGTTATATTTCATCTCTTCCTTATGATCTAAGCTCTCAGGATATCTTCTCACTTCCTACTAGCTCCTTTGGCTTCTTCTTCAGTTGGTCATTGAGTTTTTTCTTAGGTTCCATGCCATATTTGAAAATCAACATTTATTTCATTACTTTTGAATTTGACATCCGCGAGGACGTCACTGGTCTCTGGTCGCTTGAAGCACTTTGAACTTTGAACCTTTGAACCTTTGGAGTGCATCAATTCAATGGTTCAATGGTTTGAGTGGTTTAATCTTCTCTTTTGTTCAATCAGCTCTTTGGAAAGGGTCATGTTCACTTTCTTTTCCTCTTCAGTTGAACCATCTCTTTGAACTTGTTTTTGGAATCTTTTGCTTCCTTCCTTCACTTGAAGCTTCCTTTCAAACTTTGAACTTCTTTGAACCTTTGAACCATTTTGGTTCAAAGTTCAACGGTTCATTTTTTTTATTTGAATCCTTTGAAGCTTCAAACTTTTTGGATCCTTTTCTTTTTTTTTGAACTCATTGAACCCTTGAACTTTGAACCTTGAGAAGTTCAAGGTCCAATGGTTCATTGGTTCAATCTTAACTCTTTGAATCCTTTTATCTTCTAAGCTTGTCAAACTTATTGAAAATTTTGAACCTTTGAACTTTGAACTCTTTTGGTTCAAAGTTCAATGGTTCAATAGTTCAATATTCACTCTTCAAAGTCTTCTTTTCTTTAATTCTGTCAAAGCCATTGAACCTTGAAGTAGTTGAACTTCTTTGAACTCTTGAAGCGCTTAACTCTTTTTGAACCTTTAAACTCATTGAACCTTTAAACCTTATAGAAGCAAGGTTCAATGGTTCAATGGTTCATTCCATTTCTTTGAAGCCTATCAATGAGTCTTTTGAATGAACCTCATCATTAAACCATCTCTGAAATGCCTAAGTGTTGGGAACTTCTTTCTTGTGAAAGCCTGCCTATTAAACCTGTGGAACCTATTGAACTTGCAAGTTATTTAAGCTGAAAATGATTGAATAATTGAATAACTTGAGTGATAAAAATATTTTTTGAAAAAGGAAGAGATCATTTTGGCTTGCAGGACCAAAATATTTGATATGTTGCTCACAAAAACTAGTGACAAATTTTGGGAACAACAAGATGAACCTCACTGATGTTCATTATGTATTCTAGGTGTTGAATAGGCACAATACTAAATGTGGATTACATCAACTTATTTTTATGATTATATATAGGTTGGGGAGGTATTTGGTTAGGCTTTGGTGTAGCCTACATATTGGGCATACAAGTAGGAGGTTTTTATTGTTATTGTGGAGGACATCCTCCTAGAGAGATACCCCATGGCTGGTTAGGTCTCCAGTGTTATTTACACTAGTTTGTGAAGGGTGGGCCTTGGGGTAGTTCCCAAGTTTTCATCCAAGATGGGGATATATTTTTTAGAGGCTTTTAAGAGGTGGTGGGGTAGCTTTCTTGAGGTGGCTACCAGCTAGAATTATGAGGTGGAATTTTCATCCAAGGGCTCGTCTTATTTGGAGTAGCATTTGTAAATTGTGAATTAAAGGAGGTGGAATTTTAAAAAGGTAGTTTTTGTCTCATACCTTGATAAGGTGGTCATTGAATCCATGGCATTATTTTTTGGTTTTTCATCTATTATGTGAGCTACTTTAGCTTGAACCTCATGACATCTACAATCAACCTTTTTCTTCTTATAGTCTGGATAGTAAATGGTCAAGGCTTGATCCAAATCCACTTGCTTTTGTCTTGAGTGTAGGATATCCAATTGGGTGTCCAAATGGCTAATGATATCCTATTTCATATCTTCTAATAGGTTATTAACCTCATTTTTTGATATGCCATTTGCAGCTACCATTGGGAGCTTGTTACCCCTGACTTTGTTTATGGTAGATATAGAATAATTTTTTCTTGGCTCTTTGATATATAAAAATGGTGGGTGATAAATATCCTCTCCACTCATTAGGTCCAAGGCTTTTAGATAATCTTTTTTACTCCTTTTAGGAAGATGAGTTTCAAAGTTTATTTTCTAAGTGCACTTTGCTTGAATTTTTGTACGCTGAACATGAACTGTTCAACATAATCTTCCAAGGATTCATCCCCCTCTTGAGTCATTTTGAATATGTCATTTATTCTATGATTTATTCCTCTTCCATATTCCTAATACTTGGCCAAAAATTTCTTTTTCATGTTCTCCCATGTGTGGATTGAATTACTACCCAATCTCATAAACCAATGAAGTGTTGATTCTTTGAGAGTAACCATAAAAAGTTTTAATTTTTATGCATCTTGTCTATAGTCATAGTTTCTATAGAGGATGTCAAATTCAAATAAGAATGTGTCTAGGTCTTCTAATAATATACTTCTAAAATTGGGCAAGGTTGAGGGTAGGATGTTTTTCATTTATGTTATGCATGTTACATCTAGAATAGGAAATTCAAAATTAACTATGTCTGGAGTCCCATTGTCTTCCATAAAGTCTCCTTCTCTACTCATGATGGATTTTCTTGTGATATGGATACTAAAGGCACTCAGGATCTCCTCCTCAAACTCTATGTCAATTCCTTAGTCAGCATAATAATAAATGTTTATTTACTAATCCTCAGTCTTCTTATTGGATGAAGGGTCTAAAGATTATCCTTAGCTTTATTTGTTTTGATCAATAAAGCCTTAATAAAATGTTGTAAATATGTTACTTTCTGAAGTGTCTAGTTTGTGTAGTTTTTCTCCTTCACTCCTTCTTACCAACTTAGCTAATGCTTCTTCTACTTTTATTTCCTTTCTCAGAGCCGATATTGCTTATTTTTCAAGCTACCTCCTTCAATTTGTAGTGTTTTCTTCTTCAAGAGCCTTTCGACTTATGGTATATTCTTCAACAATGTTCTTAGTTACTAAAATATTTGTGGTTCTTTCCCAGTAGAAACTTGTGGCTTGTTTGGTAAGAATCTCCCTCAATAATCTCTTTCTCTCTGCATAAATGTTATGTCACTCCTTCAACTATCCTATCCCTTCCTGCATAGAGTTAATTATTTTTCATTTTTGTGTGTTTCAAAAGGGGTTGTTTTATACCAATTTTTTTTTTAAAATAATGTTGAAATAAAAGAATGTTGAAATCAAAACAATAAGAATTAAAATTTTTACTTCTAGAAAGAAATAAAAATTAACTACTTAAAGTAGGAAATTTTAAAGCACACTTTACCAAAAATAAATCACTTTTGAAATAAATAAGTTCTAGAAATAAAAGCTAACTTATGCACTATTTAATTCTAGAAACTTAGACATTTGGCATAAGACATCATAGTTCCCTCACTCAACTTGCCCAACTGGAACTATATGTCTAGGAACTTAGACATCTAGCATAAGACATCACAATGTCCTCACTCGATTTTCCTGACTAGGTAGAATAGTATATTAACTAGAAAAAAATTAATGATTGATTTCAAAAATAATAATTGACACCCTCCCTAGCAATGGCACTAAATTTTTGTTTAGACTAATTACCTAATGATTATTAGATTCACTAGTCTGATTAAACATTAATTGTCAACCCTGGATGTGTAGGTTTTTCAAGAGTGTCATCATTATATATGCATTACTGATTCAAAAACCAACTTGATTTTCTAGTTTTAGTACAATAAATCTATGTTGAATTTACCAAATAGATATATTATGAAATTGATGTGACAAAATTGTAGAACTACTCCACACTTATGTATCACACATGCATCACACTTATATAATTAAACTTAACAGTAAAATCAACCTACACAACACACTAATAATTAAAGAGAGTTAGGATCTTCACATCAACCATTTTGAGGGGGGCCTTCCTTTTTTAAAATTGAGCTCTAAACCTTTTCCAAGAGAATTTACAAACTTATTATAAATTCAAATTTCTCATTACTTAATTCTAGATGCAAAGGATGAAGTAAAAACTTCTACTATTATTTCCTCAAAATTATCTAACTCCTTAATCTGATCTAGGTTCTACATTTAAATACAAATGGTAGTTTATTAACTCTTAACTAGAAACACCAAACTAGGAAAGAATATAAATACTTAGAAACTACCCCAGTTAGCCTTCAAGTAGTTAGTAAACAAAGTTACTTCTTTTAGGTTTGACTGGGTTAAATAAAAGGCATACAATTTTGTTATTTTTTTTTTTTGTCTTTTATCATTATACTTGTCTTTACCATCTGTGGTAGCACATCCAATCTCTCCTTACATATAAGGAATTTGTACAATAATTATGACTCTTCTCAATCATTCATTTGGCTTCCCAAGACAGCTAGATGTGTCTACAAGGTCTCCTCAGTAATAACTCTACTTTGCATAGTGGCTACATGTATTCTTCAAAATCTATAGGCAACCTATACATGAAACCTTTAGTTTTTATAGGAATTTTTCAATGGCTACAAGCAACCTATAGGTTGAGCCTATAATTTATATGGGCACTCTAGAGTGGATGTAGGCAATCTATAAGTGAAGCCTATAGTTGTTTTGGGTATTCTACAGTGGCTGTAGGCAACTTGTAGGTGAATCCTACAGTTGTTGTGGGTACTCTACAGTGGTTTCAATTAGCCTATAGGTGAATACCATTGTTAGTATGGGAAGCCTATAGAAACTATGGATTTAGAAAGAAAATATAGTTTTACATGACCCTTGAACTGCTTGTTAGATAAGTTCACACCAATATAATTCAATCAAGGAAAATCATAAATAATTCATAACATATCATATATATATATATATATATATATATATATATATATATATATTAATGAACATACAAAATCATAACTTCATTCATTCATTTGCATTAGTGATGGATAGTTATGAGATTTACATGGAAAAGGACATAGACTAAGCATGAATGAAGCTATAATATTAAGCAATTAATGACCTCATCACACATTAATGATAACACCTACCATCAATATCCCAACAATCTCCCCCTTTGTCATTAATGGAAACACACCAAAAAACTTCTCTCCTTTTGATAAAATGATAAAGTGGACACTCTTCAATACTAAGCACCATAGAAATCAAATAAGTGAGCTATATTAAACTCATAAAAACATTCTCAACTATAGGAAATTCTCTTAAAATGAAACATTTAGACCTAAAATAGGCACAACTCCCCCTTAGAAAGTACACTTACTCAAAAACTACTTTTGAACCATCAAGATCCTTAGACTTATTAGCAAATGCAAGGAACAATATCTCCCTCTAGGACCCTACTCCACATTAAAGTCTCCCCCTTATTATACATATATAATTCACACCTACTTTACTTCTAATAATAACAACCTCCAACTCAAACATCAACATGAGCACCTCAATATCATACAAACTCACTTACCATTGCTCTTAGGACACCCTAAAGACCACCAAAGACAATCCTAGCATAGAACCAACCTATAACACACTTATAATAGGCCAACATGGTCATATGGAACCAAAAATTCCATCCTCCTTTATAAAATTTCTTCAAAAATCTTCATTTTCTTCACTAGGCATATTTAGACCCCTTGTAGCCCTATCTAGGCACTGCAGACCTCATAACTCTCTTCCCTAATCATTTCAAGCCATGAAAATTCATATTTTAATACCGCTACTATCCCCCCTCATACATGCCAAAACTAAGCCTCCTACTCATCCTCCTTAGCATACTTCCTCCCTTAGCCTACTAGCTAACTAGGCCTCTTAGTCAGCTAAAACTTGAATAAAATGAAATATACTCACTTCCAAACCACTGTAAAACTTGATTCAACTACCCATTAAACCCATTCAATTTATTTTTAATATTTTATCCTTCAACTCAAATATTTGACAAATTTTCTAAACATGTCTAAATGACTAGGGCTTTAAAGCAAACACTTGGTCAAAAGTCAACCTCTAGTTAATGTTGACACCTAAGATAAATACCACATCTAGAGACAACCAAAAATTACTTCCATGCCAAATTTCAATCCTCTACACCTTTGGGAACATTGACTTCCTATAATCCTCCAAACACATGCTCTTGAGAAGAAGAGCCAGAGACCACTCAAAATGCTCTACCTGGCACAAACTAATTCTTCAACCTATGAAACCACTTGGAACATGTATCAATCACATGTATAGACCTTTATTACCATAAAACACTTGATGACACATCTCCAATCTTTAAATTACCTTTAAAACCAAACATTTTATGCATACAGACCAAAACCTATAGTAGGCACCTTAACCAAATGGTCAAAATCACATCTGAGTACCTCATCAACATCTAAAAGCCATCTTCCCTCCTTTGACATATCAAAAATAACTTTAATCATTCATTATCAAGTTTCAAATCATTTTATAAATCTATATGAGCAACTTTGGCACTTTGTAGGTAGTTAACACTACCAAAAATGATCATCTCAAACTTTTGACCATAAAAACTCACATCTAAGAAAATCAAAGACTCAAACCACCTAGGAATGACTCATGAAAAACTTCCAAAATTCCTCACACAAACCACTTATTCCTTCTCCTTTAAATCACCACTTAGCAAAGGCATCAAAAATGCACTTTGGGACCAAAAGACCTGAACATAGCTCTTAAACATCATTCTTGTTTCTTCACCTACAAGAGTCTCTTGTGAAGCATTTAAAGAGACCTCTAATCCCTCAAGACTGCTCTAGAATAGTGTGAAGCCTGGAGTGGCCCACATATTCTCATATTCTTCTTCCTCCTTAGTCAACATAGTCTTATTTTTCCTTTTCTTCTTCTTTGACTTGATTGAGACCACTTTTTCTATCCTTGAAATTCTTTCCTCCTCTTTTAGACTTGAATAGGCAAAAAATGAGGATGACACCATGTCTTGATTTAAATTATCAACTAAATTGACCTTTTCAATATTTGTCAATGATTGATCTATATAGGAAACATTATCATCTATAACTACAGAATGATCAACACTCATTTTGAGGATATATCTATCTCCCTTCTTCAATTACTTGTTATTTTTTATCTCTTCATTAAAAACATTATTAGATAATGAGAAGTCCTCAATTAAAGAAACACTCTCTACCTTAGCAAACACACTACTCTAATTTATACACATATCAACTATCACTTTACTTTTTTTGGCCTGTATAAGACTTTATTTTTACTCTCTTGAAAACTTGGAGTTTGATTGGTATTGACTTG
The DNA here is from genome assembly GCA_037957365.1 of Torreya grandis. Taxonomy (NCBI): domain Eukaryota; kingdom Viridiplantae; phylum Streptophyta; class Pinopsida; order Cupressales; family Taxaceae; genus Torreya; species Torreya grandis. Next base: position 90,434 of record JARHVA010007231.1, on the reverse strand, counting down.
ATTAAGATCCCCCTTTTTCTTACAAAATCTATAAATATGACCAAGTCCTCTAAAATTCAAACATGCAATCCTTCTTTGATATTGAAAAGACTTAACTAAGTGATCAATCCATTAATAATTGAAGCATGTTACATTCTTTAGAGTAAACTCACCTTGCTTTATCTTATTTAGACATTGATTAGCTAAATGATCCATCTCCAAACACTTGAAGCACTTTATTTCATTAGGATGACTAACTTCCTTGTTCTTAACCTTCATTTTACATTCATTGGCTTTTTGACCAAACTCATTATAGATATGATAGGATACATTAAATTTCAAATGTTTTATGGCATTAGGTTGTCTTACCTTATTGGAGCTAACACCCACAGTTTGAGTATTGATCTTTATAGGTTTGTTCTTCTTCTCTTTAATGATTTTCTCCTTTGCTTGAGATACTACTAATGGCTTCTCAATGAAGCCTAGACCTATTCTATCACTTGAAGACTTTTTAACTCATCAAAATACTATCAAGATCATTTGTGATTTTCTCATACTTGGCAAAAGACTTATCCTTACTCAATTTTTTCTCCAATTCATCTTTCAAATTCTTGTTTTTTGAAATAAAATTGGAACATTCTTCTTCCTTACCTTTTAGACTTGAAGATATAGATTCCAATTTGGAATTTAAGAGTATGATTTATCCATCATGCTCCCTATTATCTTCAGTTATCTTAGCTTCAAAAATATTGAATTGAACTTCATAGTCTTTCAATTTGGCCTTCAAACCTTTACATACCTTTAATTCAATCTTCAAGAGCAATTTTTAGTTCACTCTCATAGTCTTGAGTGGCTTTCTCATCTTCTTTATCTAATATACTCTAGTTTCCTTCAATTTGATATGAAAATTCACTTTCATCATCTAACTTGACTACCATGAAAATAAATCCATCATCTTCAAATCACTCTCATCATGACTAACATCAGATTGACTGTCATAACTCACTTCTAAGTCACTATCATCCTTCTTTGTGTATAGGCTCCTTTTGTCTTTATGGAACTTATTTTTGTTATCAAAGTTCTTGAATGATCCCTTGTTTATATCAAACTTGAATCCTTTCTTACCAATTGTTTGATCCTCATTGTCATCCTTTTTATGCTTGTGAAAACATTTTCTTGCAAAATGATCCACTTCACCATAGTTGAAAAATTTAAAAGGAAGCTTACCTTTGTACTTACATGATCTAGTCTTCAACTTACTTGTAAATAAAGTAATTAAGTCATCATTATATATATCATCTAACATAGCATATTTACCTTGAGACTCATTAATTTATGTCTTCTTTTATTTAGTCTTGTTCTCTACCTTGAAAGCAACATCATTCTTAGGAGGCTTGTCCTCATTTATCCTCATCTCATAAGCAGTGAGAGATCCATAAAGTGCATCCATCTTCATTAGCTTAAGATTGTGACTTTCCTCAATTGTAGATACCTTAGAGTCAAACTTGTAAGATAGAGATATGAAGACCTTTTAAACAAAAACATCCTCTTTGAGATCTTCTCTAAGACCCCTAATCATATTGACCACATCATCCACTCTATTCAAGAAGGATGTCACAGAATCCTCCTCCTTCATTTTGACACTCTCCAACTATCTTTTGAAAGTTTGTAATTTTTTCAGCTTGGCATTTGTGTCACCTTCATATATTGTCTTCAATTTAGTCCACATTTCCTTAACTGTTTGATAGTGAATGACCTTTGAAAACTTAGTCTTTAATAGATCACTAGAAATAGCATTCATAGCCTTTGAATTAATTTAAAATAGTTTATTATAGGTATAACTAGTAGGATAATTAGTAGGAATAACATATTAATCAACACCAATCTACCAAACATCAAATCCTAGATCCATGATAAAATTCTACATCCTTAAACTCCAAAAGGCAAAGTTAGAACCATTAAAGAATGGAGATTGTTTAGAAGATAAACCACCTTGCATACCTTGACTTGAAATTGTACCTTAGAATCAACTTTAAAGATATTAAGCCTCAAAAATGACCTACTCTGATATCAATTTATGGGGTATAATCACTAAGAGAGGGGGTGAATCAGTGGTAAACCAATTAAAACTTTTCTTCAAAACTTATTAATAAATATAAGACAAATCAAAGGAAAATGTAACAATGAAAAATCATACATGTAATGACTACACTAAAATTCTATGGTAAACCCTTAAGGGGAATAAAACCCACCCTAAAGCCTACAAATTAATGGACTACTATCCTATAAAGATGGAGCAAACAATAGGCCTTTAGTGAGACACCTATCTCACACAGAACACCTATTCCTAGATTGGTCATGTCCTTTTGACCAAAGTGAATGAGAACCCACTCAAGCACCTTAAAAAACAAAACACTTTTGAATACTAATTGTCTTCAACCTCTACTAAATATCCCTATAAAAACACCCTTCTTCAATTCTACAAATTCACACAAACCACCAACACAAGCAATAACCCCTTCTTAAGCCATTCACTCACACTTGAAAATATTACCTCATAAATCTCACAAATATGTTCAATAGAATTAAAAAATATGATAAATCTAATGGCACCATTCTCAAATCAAACCCTCAATAAATATAGTCTCCAAGATCCTCAACGACCTTTGCATAAGTTCTTCAAAAATGTCTTCATAAACACTTTCTTGTCTAGCTTGATTCACTCCAAAAAGGGCATAAAACATCTTGTATATATACCATTATAAATTATGTTCAGCCATATCACTTTATAATATTTTATGAAGAATCAATTATGTCTCCCAACGTCAGCCATGAACCTCTAAAAAAGCTTTCTACTCCATACCATGAGCTTATGTCACAAACACCTCACAAACAAAGCATAGCTCCACTTGTGAGACCATGTTTGAATAATAGGAGATTATTAAAACCTTAAAAATATTTTTATAATTAATTTGAATGATTCCTTAAAACTCTATAATCCTTAAGAACACTTGATCTGACCAACTGCCCTACAAACAACCTTAATCATCAAAACTAGGTTCCTTTTGCTAGCAAAAAAACATCATAGTCAAATATAAGTCAATCATTCACTCATCTCAAAGTGACTAGGAAAATACCACTTAAATTTATAGGGGTAATACATCCACTACATCACCTCCAATAGCTCATACCCATCCCTACTCACTAATTAGGCCTTCTAATTCCACTTCTCACTCTAACTAGTTTTTCTCACTCATGGCACCCTTTCCTTCATATCAATTAGGAAACTTTGAGGAATTATATATTTGACATAGATAAATGAATATTATTGAAAATTTATATTAATGTTTTAATCAAGTTATAATCTTTATCACACACCCATTTTTTCCCCTAGTCATTCTTACAAATTTTTCTCAAAATCGAAATCACTATTAAGAAGTACTTTTATGTGGGACCCAAAAATAGTCAACACTAACCAAGCCCATAATAATAATACTATAGAATACCTATACAACCTCCAAACATAATTATAACCATCCACCACTTTCTTAAGCATTAACAATAAATATCTTTAACATTGGATCTAAGACTAGGGGTTTTACACATAAAAACTTGCTTAACTTCTTAGAAATCATTAATAAATAATAAGCCCTTAATCCATGAAATAATGCTTATAAAACTTTATTATTAACCTTACCCAATATATCAAAAATGATCGACTCCCTATGAAAAGTCTATATGAGCTGAATAACATGAGAACTTTCCTTTTAGACTCAAAATGCATCATTCAGACACCCTCTAAAGCACATGAAGGCATTTATAACTTTATCTCTCATATTCTAAACTCTAACTTGGTAAATATACTTTACCACACCTCTTTAATCATCTCTCATGTATATATAGTGTCAAACACCTTGATATCACTCGTTGACCCTTCACTAGGCCTCACAAGCCCATCTATACTAATTAGGCCAATGGTAAAACTATCTTACAAACCTCATGCCACCTCATGAAAACCATATATCTAACCTATAAACATCCTATACATGTACACAATGTATATTCCAAGAATACTAAGCTCCTTACCATGGCATACAAGCTAAAGTCCTCAATATCCCTTAGGCAACCATACAAGGTCAAGCCTACAAGGCACAAACTCACCTACATACATCATGAAGACCACATGAAGTCAACCCTTGAGAATATAACACATAAATAACATGTCAGACAACATCATACCAATCTCTAATCCATCATTCACCTAGGACACCCAGGCTCACTCATGCAAGAATCACACTGCTCCAAGCATAATAGGACACCATGTTCCATCACTCTGACCTGCTAGACCACTTTGTCATGGCTAATGACTCTTCGATAGTGTTGTGCAGACTAATTACCTAATGATTACCAGATTCACCAATATAATTAAACATTAATTGTCAACCCTAGGTGCATAAGCTTTTCAAGAGTGTCAGTACTATATATGCATTACTGATTCAGAAATCAACTTACTTTTCCAATTATAGTATAATAAATTTATGATAAATTTACTATATAGATATATTTTGAAATTATTTTGATAGAATTATAGAACTATTCTACACTTATGCATCACACTTATATAATCAAACTTAATAGTAAAATCAACTTACACAACACACTAATAATTAAAGAGGGTCAGGATCTTCACAACAACTCATTCTAAGGGGGCCCTTCCTCATTCAAAAATGAGCTCCAATCCTTTTCTAATAGAATTCATAAAATTCTTCTAAATTCAACTTTCTCATTACTCAATTCTGGATATAAAGGATATAGTAAAAACTTCTACTATTATTTCCTCAAAATTATCAACTCCCTATTCTGATCTAGGTTCTATGTTTAAATATAAAAGGTAGTTTATTAACTCTTAACCAAAAAAACCAAACTAGGAAAGAATAAAAATACTTATAAACTACCCTAGTCAACCTTCAAGTAGTTAGTAACCAAATTTACTTGTTTTAGGTTTGACTCAGATGGAGACAAGGCATATTATTTTGTTATTTTATTTCCTTTTGTCTTTTCTCATTATGTTGGTCTTTACCATCCTCGGTAGCACATTCAATCTCTACTTGTAGATAGGGAATCCATATAACAATTATGACTCTTCATAATCATTCATTTTATTTCCCAAGACAACTATATATCTCTACAAAGTCTCCTCAATAATAACTCTACTTTGCATAGTGGCTACAGGCACTCTTTAGTAGCTACAGGCAACCTGTAGGTGAAACCTTCAATTATTGTGAGCATTATGAAATGGCTATAGGAAACCTATAGGTGGAGCCTAAAATTATTATGGGCACTCTACAGTGGCTAAAAGATCTATATAGGTGAAACCTATAGTTATTGTTGGTATTTTGTAATGGCTATAGACAACTTGTAGTTGAATCTTATAATTACTGCAGGTACTCTGTAGTGGTTGTAGGCAACTTGTAGGTGAAACCCATAGTTGCTACGTGTAGCCTATAGAAGATATGGCTTTAGCAATAATCTACAGCTTTACATGACCCTTTAAATGATTGTTATATAAATTCACACCAATATAATTCAGTCAAGTAAAAGCATCAATAATTCATAACATAACATAACTAACACACACACAAATATATATATAACTATGCCCTTTTTTATGTAAATCTCATAACTATCCATCACTAATGCAAATAAATGAATGAAGTTATTATTTTTTAAGTTATTATTATTGTGTGTGTGTGTGTGTGTGTGTGTGTGTGTATTACTGAACATACAAAATCATAACTTTATTCATTTGTTTGCATTAGTTATGGAAAGTTATGAGATTTACATAAAAAAGGGCATAGACTAAGCATGGATGAGGTTATAATAGTAATCAATTGGTGGCCTCATCACACTCCCATACTTAATCTCTTTCTTGACCTCGAGCAAGCCTTGGTTGCATTCTAAAACCATAAAATAAGCTCTTAATCCATGAACTAATGCTTAGAAAACTTTCTTAGCAAGCATTCATAAATAATAATACCTTAATCCTTGAACTAGTGCTTGGAAAAATTTATCAATATCCTTACCCAATATATAAAAAAGGTTCATCTCCGGACGTAAAGTATACATGAGCTGAGGAACGTGATAAGTTTCCTCTCAGGCTCAAAATGTACCATTTGAGCACCCTCTAAAGAACATAAAGGTATTTATGACTTTATCTCTCATTATCTAACCTTTAACTTGGTTAATATAATTTAACACAAATCTATGATCATCTCTCATGTAGATATATGGTCAAACACCTTGAAATCACTCATTGACCCTTCACTACACCTCACAATCCCATCTAGGCCAACTAAACCAGTGGCCAAACTATCTTGCAAACCTCTTTCCACCTCATGAAAACCATCTATATAACCTATTATCATCCTATAATTGTGCCAACATGCATATTACAAGCATACTAAGCTCCTTACCATGGCATACAAGCCAAAGTACTCAAGATCCCTTAGGTAACCATATAAGGTCAAGCTTACAAGGCACAAACTAACCTGCATACATCATGAAGACCATATGAAGTCAACCCTTAAGAATATAACACATCAGGAACATGTCACACAACATCATACATCATTCACCTAGGACACCTATGCTCACTCATGCAAGCATCATACTGCTCTAAGCACACTAGTCCACCATGTTCCATCACTCTGACCTATTAGACCACTTTGTCATTGCTAATGCCTCTTAGACATCAATGAAAACACCTACCATCAATGTCCCAATAGACTAATCTTAGATATAAGGTGTTAATTATTGATCATGGATATTTAAAGCAAAATTTCTTAGGAGTTTGGTGTTTTTTTTCCATATATTCTTTTTATTTTGTTGAGACATGGGTAAATTCTTTTATATTTTGAAGTGTCTCTTTGTTATTAGATTTGTATTCTTTACTTTGGTCAATAGGATGTTTTCTCTCCCCAAAATAAGTTGATTCACAAATATTGATCAAAAATCCCTTTTTATGGTCTCCAAAAGGCATAACATCTCAAACTCCTAGAAATTCTAAAATTGCTTCATCATTTTTGAAATGTATCAAAATATGGCTCCTAATTTTGATCTTAATCTATAAGTGAGGGATAATGAATGGATATGTTGTGCTATAAATGATGGTGTTAGGGAAGAGGTTTTTAGCATCAAACTCCTCGAAGAGATTATAAATGAAACCTATTTTGATTTCTTCATTAGAGAGATACCACTTAAGGACCAAAGTAGTATCTATTGACCCAATTTTGCCCCTCAGGTGAAATCTCGGTCACCTTCTACACTTGCTTTACATGGCCAATTAATTTTGGGTTGCAAGGTACACCTTCAGGGTTTAATAGCTCTATTTCAAAGCATTGGCTCATCGGCCTCGTTCATTGGCATTCACGATAGCATAAGGCAGAGTCTTCAAACATTCACAAAAGGGGAGAGGAAAAAACTGGGGCACTTAACACTAAGGCAAGAGGAGGGAAGATGTCTACAAGAACAATGCAGTCAGTGGAAAAATTGCCACCCACAACATCAGTGGGTAAAAAGAGACCATAAACAGATGCAGCCAGCAGCAAAATTGCCGCTCACAACACAAGCAGAGGAAAAGGCCATGAACTTGGCCGACGTCGGTAAAATTGCCATGCTCGGTAGCCTACTCGATCGACGTCAGCAAAATTGCTTCATGTAGTTCACAACATCAAGTGGCAAATTTGTCACTCACAACATTAGGCGGCAAAAAAGGCTCATAAAACACAAAAAAAGGCCCGTCCAGTGGGTAAAGGAGCAAACTAGCACGCAAAACAAGGTAGCAATCATGGTCCTACCAGACTTATGATGTCATCTACAGTGTTTTCTCTCTTCCCAATGAAGACTCAAAAGGCCAATGAGACTCCTCTTAGCTCTTTCCATATAAATACGCAGACTTGGTCATTTTTAAGGATCTTATCCAATTTTTGTAAAGAGCACAGCTCTCCAAATTCTCCACCTAAATCAATAAAAGATAGTTTTTAACTCTTTCTTGGATGGATTATGCAGAGTATGCCTTGAATGTTGGTCTGTGTCTAGTTATTGTCTCTTGATGCTCTCATAGGTCTAACACTAGCAAACCTGTGATCTACCAAGGGCCATTGTCTGCTACTGCCAGGAGTAGAGTTCTATTTTGGAGGTATAGAATAGGAGAGGTCACCTACAGTGTGTATTTCTCAGCACCTTGGTGAGTCCGTGTTTCCTCTGCTTTCCATAAGAACCTCCCTGTCATTTCTAGTAGCCTGGTCTTTTTACCAAGTCTCAGTTTATGTATGTTTTGTTTGATCCTAAGAGTGGAGGTGAGAAGGTCATTTCATTTTTGGTGTATCACCTCTTTAGAATAGGCTGTTTGTTTTCATGCATTTCTTCTCCCTTTTCATCCCCCCTAGTATATCTATATATCTATTATTTTTGCACTGCTTGAAACAAACAAGATACATTAGAGGGAACTAGCCCATACCTAGAGACTCTCCTCTCCTACTTCACCATCCCACAGGTGAGAGAGGGGTTTCCATGTTGCAGAGAGAGGGCAGGAACTTGTTTTCCTACCAACTAGGTGCAATCTCCAGTCGTCAATAGTTTTGTCATGCCTGGTGGGACCTCAAGTTTTTAATGCAGTAAGGTTTTAGGATTGATGTTGGTCCTATCATAGCAAATTTTATCTTCAGCATCTGGTGACTCTGAGTTAAATCTACTAGTTAAGTAGCCTGGTGCCATCAAAAATCATCCATTTCTTGTATGTATACTTCTTTTGCAAAAAATCATGGGTTTTATTTTTCCTTCATATAATTTGGATCAGACTCAAGATATTCAAAGAATCCCCTCAAGTAGCTCTCCTAGTTGCCCTGCAACAATAAGGGAGGTGGCATTGGAATTTGAGAGATAGACAATGGAAATCAATAGGGTGGAAGAGCAGTACAAATATTAGCAGGGGCTGATGTATAAAGAGGAGTGCTTGTCTAGGCAAGCACAGGGCTCACAGTGCATGAAGCATGGGGTAACAAAATTGAGAAATCCATCTATCCAAGGCAGTCATCCTTGCGTGCCCCCTCCTACCCTGAAGAAAACCCCCTCTTTTGCACCAAATCTATTTTATCAAATTGCACTTGCTCACTCCAGCTCATCAAATACAGTCACTCCCAATCCAGTGTGCCTAGCTTTCCAACACCAGAGGGAATCAGAACAACCTCCCATGGAGATCAATCTTTTCAACTCCTTAGATCAGGGTTCTTCCATTGAGAATAATACCACCAGCCAGCACAAGACTCCTCCAATGCACCAACAACATTTTCCTTCCATTCCTTAGCCTCCCCAAGTTTTCCAGCATGATGTGCAAATTTTGAGTTGGAGGAAGAAATGCCAAGGACCAGCTCAGAGCTTTGAAGAGGATCACGCTGGTCACCTCCAAGAGAGACTCTTCCATGAAAACCTAGCCAGTCAAATTGAAGACTTAGAGGCTAAGATAAAGCTACTTGTTGAAAAAGAGAAAATTTATAGACCTTGAGGAGGAGCCTCAGGACCTCATGGAAAACAAAGTTGCTCCCTGTTCACAGGGGCAGGATTCAAATTTTGAAATCCTGAATTGGGGGAAAATAATGGAATCATGGGGAGAATAGAAGAAGAAAAGCAAGTTTTTTCTCAAAACTTTGAAGAAGCTGAAACTACTCCTACTTATGATGATGCTGGCAGCCTCCAAGAAAAGCTTTTCCAGGAAGATCTGAGTAGGAGAATTGCAGAGTTGGAGTCTAAAGAGAAATTCCTCATCTAATGTGTGGTGGACGATCTAGACCAAACAACACATTCCATGCCTGAACACACCCCACCTACACATTTACAAGAGAGTTATCAGGTCGTGCCTGATATAGATGAAGTGTTGATTAAGTGGAAAGAGGAGAATCATTCAATTCTAGCTCAAGGACTGTTTCCTCTTCCACTTGCTTTCTCCACTTCACCCCTTCTCAAGGAAGAACCTATTTTGCAAGAGGTAAGGGAGGAACAAAGGATCCAATATGCAGTATTTTAGGAGGTTTTCATGAGCGACAATGAAGAAGAAATCATCATTGATGCTCCTTGTGAAGACCTTATCAGCAGTGGAGAAGATGTAGGCCTTACGTATATGCAGATGTTCCAGTAATTCAAAGAGGAACAAATGCATGGTAAGCTCTCTTCTCCTCTATTTGATGAACTTACTCACTGTTTTGATGAGGATGACTACATTGAAGAGCCTAAGTTACAGGAGGATCAGGAGAATATTTTTGAAAATCTAGAGAACCTGATCAACAAAGAGGAAAAGGAGAGGTTTGTTTCCTAGGAGGAATGCCTTGAGGAAGAGAGTTTCAAATAGGAAAGTGAAGTCTTGTGGGATGAGCAATCATTTTGTGAGCCCCTTTTAGACGTCACCTCATTCACCCTTCTTCAAGAAGTCCAAGAGGAAGCAGAGGATGAGTCTGACAAAGTTTTTAGCGAGGTAGAAGGAAACAAATCAGACCATGATACATCGCAGAAGGAATGTGCAGATCAAAAGGCTTACGGTGATGAGCTGGTAGCCATTGATTTCTTGGTGAGGAGCACCAATATTAGGGAGCAGCATTTAACAGGCCTCCAGAGACAATCAGAATACGTATATATTGGAGGCATGTTCGATTTTGATCCCCTCAGTTTCCAGCCAACTCAGGTGACAGGCAAGAGGAGTGAGTCACCAAATCTCATTCTCTTCTAGCTACTTGCCTGCCATGATAAGTCTTCTCACCAGGAAGGGGACTTAAGAAATTTTCCCTTCGATCCAGGAGGGATGTAAACATTCTTGGTTTACTGTATATAATAGTTTGCTTTCAGTCATTTTCCCTATTTTCCCTAAGTGTAGTTATAAAGGTAGTTATTTTTAGCCTTGTGTGTTTCCCTTTGTTGTGGGGGTAAATTATGTGTATTTGATTCTAGGATTATCAAACCTATTATGAACTCTCTTCAAAGTCACCATCTAACTCTACACCCAATGGAATGTAAGGCAACTGGGTTCTAAGCATAGCATGCACGCTTACCCTATGAGTCGCCAATTTGTTGACCCAATTTTGCCCCTCAGGCAAAATCTCTGTCACCTTCTGCACTTGCTTTGCATGGCCAGTTAATTTCAAGTTGCAAGGTCCACCTTCAAGGTTCAACAACTCTGTTTCAAATCATTGGCTCATCAGCCTCGTTCGTTGGCATTCACGATAGCATAAGGCAGAGTCTTCAAACATTCACAAAAGGGGAGAGGAAAAAGCTGGGGCACTTAACACTAAGGCAAAAGGAGGGTAGACGTTTACAAGAATAATGTAATCAGCAGAAAAATTTTTTCCCACAACACCGATGGGTAAAAAGAGACCACAAACAGATGTAGTCAACCACAAAATTGCCGCTCACAACACAAGCAGAGGAAAAGGCCATGAACTCGGCCTACGTTGGCAAAATTGCCGTGCTCGACATCCTACTCGACTAATGTCAGCAAAATTTCCGTGCTCAGTAGCCAAATCAGCTAATGTCAGCAAAATTGCTTCATGCAGTTCACAACATTAGGTGGCAAATTTTTTGCTCACAACATCAGGCGGCAAAAAAGGGCCGCAGAACACAAAAAAGGTCCACCTAGCGGGTAGAGGAGCAAACCAACATGCAAAATGAGGCAGTAAGCATGGTCCCAGTAGACTTATGATGTCATCTATAGTGTTTTCTCTCTTCCCAATGAAGACTCAAAAGGCCAATGAGACTCCTCTTGGCTCTTTCCATATAAATACGTAGACTTGGTCATTTTTAAGGATCTTCTCCAATTTTTGTAAAGTGCACAGCTCTCCAAATTCTCCACCTGAATCAATAAAAGATAGTTTTTACCTCTTTCTTAGATGGATTGTGTAGAGTATGCCTTGAATGTCGGTCTATGTCTAGTCATTGTCTCTTGATGCTCTCACAGGTCCAACACCAGCAAACCTGTGATCTATAAAGTGCCATTGTCTGCTGCTGCCAGGAGTAGAGTTCTATTTTGGAGGTATAAAATAGGAGAGGTCACTTACAGTGTGTATTTCTTAGCACCTTGGTGAGTCCCTATTTCCTATGCTTTCCATAAGAACCTCCCTATCATTTCCAGCAGCCTGGTCTTTCTGCCAAGTCTCAGTGTATGTATGTTTTGTTTGATCCTGAGAGTGGAGGTGAGAAGGTCATATCATTTTTGGTGTATCACCTCTTTAGAGTAGGCTGTTTGTTTTCATGTATTTCTTCTCCCTTTTTGTCCCCCCTAGTATATCTATATATCTATTATTTTTGCACTGCTTGAAACAAACAAGATACATCAGAGGGAACTAGCCCATACCTAGAGACTCTCCTCTCCTGCTTCGCCATCCCAGAGGTGAGAGAGGGGTTTCCATGTTGTGGGGAGAGGGTAGGAACCCATTTTCCTACCAATTGAGTGTAATCTCCAGTCATCAATAGTATCCACAATAATATTGTTTAGGTCATCATCAAATAGTATATACCCTAACCCAAGATATTGTAGACATTCTTGAGCTGATATGGGTTCAATCCTACCTTGTTCATGTCTCCCTAGCCTTTTCCCTTGATAATGCATGTTTTGTAACATCTTCTAGATGTTGGGGTATCATTGTCTAAGATATATTAGGGATTCATCTTCTAAAGTAAGTCGTGTGTCATCTGATTCATCATTATACTCTTTAGCTAATAGACCTACATTGGAGAAGGTTATTGGTCTAAATTTATACTTAATAGGATTATCCTTTTGCATGGCTAGGGACCCATGTCTATGTGCAGATAATGGTAAGTCACCTACACAAATGGTTTTATATTTATACTCTTCACAACATATGGACGTGATTTTTAAGTAGGTGACCTCAGGTAGAGGATGTAATGCAAGTACAAACTGATCAAGGGATATATACTTGGTAGCTTTTGGACTTAAAATGGAATTTTATATACTAAGATAGTGATAGGATGATGAGGATTAATCCATTTGAAAACTATGAAAGTGATCAATTTCTTCAAGAATGGTGATTTCCATACCAGAGTGTGGTAATTTTAGACACTGATGTAGGGTATATGGGATATCTTACATCTCATGGATCTAATGATGACCTGGAAACATGTTATAAGGTAATTCAACATCCACAACATGAAGTAAAGTTTGTTTTACTATGGGTCCCACAACAATGAGAAGGTAGATAGTTCTTACGGATGACCATTCATTATCATCATATACTTTTATCATAATTAGGGTAGTCCCTAAAGATGATTCTAAATACCCCAATTTCTTTAATAAGTCCTAATTACATAAATTTAACATTGACCCTCCATCTATGATCACCTGAGGAATTCATGGAGACTTCAATGAATAATGGATAACTATGGTGGGGCTAATTGGAGGCGTGTCTTAGGTACTAAAAGTAATCTACTAATAAGGAGATAAGTATCCCACTAATGCCTATAATTTATTTGTGTCCATATCAATATAGACCTTAAGGTCATTCAAAACTTGATTATCTCCCAATCTAAATAACTACAATTTTACTACATCTAGTGGTAACCACATACTTAGTAGTATCCTAGTTGATTTTTAGTATGGGGGGTGATGATGGAGTGGGATCTAGAGGGCTTCAAATTTTAATGGTTTTGACATAATGATATGGCATGTCATGTTAATTAATGTAGTTATAAGAAGAGGTATGACCTTGGTCACTTGGTGGTTTATTGTTTCTTTGATCATGTTTGGGTAGTGGGTCCTTATAAATGCCTAGTTACCCATTCATAGATTGATTTAAAGTATTATCCCCTTCTATTTCAATATCAGCCCTTTCAATTAGGTTATGGATGCAATGCTTTAGTTGTATATATCTTTCTGTGTCATGACTTTTGACCCTATGGTATCTATTAAATTCATCTTCATGGTACCAATTTAGTTTAGGTCAATAATCATCCATGGGTCTAATTTTAGGAAGGGTAATCATGTTATCATCAATTAACTAGTCAAGGACCATTTCAATGGGTACTCCCAAGTGAGAGAGTGGTCTTTTTCCATTCCAAGTCTTTGGCTTGCCTCATGGAACTTCAATGGAAAAGACATTTGATTATTCTATGGGGTTAATTTTTTGTATTATTTAGATATGTTTTTGTTTAGAATCGATCACCCCATCTCCCATAACATTCTTGTTTTTATTGAAGACTTTTGATTTTCCTAAAAAGGATTTGTCTTTCTTTTGATTGTGCTCATTTTGGGAGTATAGTTTTATTGTTCTTTTTATAATAAGGTCCTTTTCAATTTGCATCCCCTTCTCAATTATTTCATATAAGGTTTTAACACACTTGAGTTTGAACTGATATTCGAGTTCAACATTAAGGTTATCCATAAATATTTTGGATAACTCTTTTTAAGGTACTATACATCTTAAGTGGATTGCTAAGCTTCTCCATCTTTTCAGGAAGTATGCCAAGATTTCCTCACTTCTCTATTTGGTGTTATATATGTCTATGATGGAGATATCATGTTCAATTTTAATGAAAAATGTATGACAAATTGATCAGTTGATTCTTTGAAGCTAGATATGGACCCCTTGGGTAAATATATAAACCATTCTAAAGTTGGTCTAGTAAGGCCCTTTGGGAAAAGTCTCAATAGATAGGCATATTTGTATACTACCTCATGGCAAGCCACATAAAAGTCTTGTACATGATCTCAGGGATTGACTTTCCCTCTATATTTTTCAAATTTAGGTACTTCAAAGTGGGGAGGGAAAGGTATTTTTAATATTCTCATGTCCAAATGGGAAGATCAAAAACATTTGTTGTATAAAAGTCCACTAGGTTAGCCTTTGTGCTTGCTTAGGTGTTTAACTATCAAACCAAGTCAGTTCTAAACTTAATGGGGTTAGGTGAAATCATAGTATGGTATAACACATAATAGTTTAATAGTGAAGGGACCAAGCTATGGCACTGGCATCAATTTTACACAAGGTGTAAGCCCTGTGCACTTACCTAAAGCATAACAGTGAAGGGACTAGGCTCACATTAGGATAGTTACAACATGGCACAACTTGGGGTTCAAGGGGACCTATCCATTTGCATAAGGGGTTTAGGAGGCCTCTTAAAGCTATGTTATTCAAGGGAAGTACACTAGGCACAAGCCTTCTCAAGGACATAGGTCCTAAGGTGCAAGTCCTTAACTGGCTAGGTAGGGCTCTTAGCAACACAAGCTAGGAGAGGGGCTACTATAGGGTCATTGGGGTACTTTAACAAGTCATAGGGATGGCATAGGTTCAATCACTCATCTTCAAGGTAACACCTAAGGCATAGGCCTTAGAGCCTTGGTGTATTTTGGTTCTAACACTTAATCACTTAATAGGTGAGCCAAATTTGCTATATGGTATAAAGATGCCTTTAGTGACCAAGGATGAACCTCCATTTAATAATACATTTATATAAAGAACTATAACATTACCCAAATGAAAATATATTATGAACATAATCCTTACACATAATAAAATAAGATTCAACACATCATCTTTTCAACCATACTCTTCATTGCTTGATAGTTTATTATACAAAGTTCAAGGATATAACAAGGTTTATGTTATTTCTCAATAGTACTTATGCCCAACGGCTCATAGGTGAGGTTGGGCTATACATTCTAATTTCTAAATTATCATACATTGAGTTAGAAATACTAATGGTTCACTCTCTATTCCACCAAAGTTTCACTACCTTGGCTGCCTCCCTTGATCTTCAAATGTGAGGCTTCTTTTATAGGAGGTTGTGAGTCTCTTGCTAGGTTAGATGGGCATGTGCTAAGTGACGAGCTATTGCAAGTCCATCAGTTTCACTACATTGCCTAGGTTGGATGAGCATATGATTTATGCTAAGTTGTCACTTGGGGGGTTACTATCTCACCTACTCCACTCTCTAACATCTATGCTTTTTGAGACACCACATACAAATCTAGATAGGGATGTCCCCTAAACGTTGGTTCCACATAACAACCTATTAGATGATATGAGATCCTTAAGGATTCCTCCAGCTATCACCAAAATGTATAAAAAAGGAGAAACCATTCCAAAGTTTTCCTCACACTGAGATCTTAAAAATTTTGTATGGTCCACATAATTAACATAAAGGGGGTCCAACATTACCCCATACAAAATGACTTGTCTACCCTGGACTAGTCTTTTAGTGCCTTAAGTGTGTAAAACTTGAGCATACCCTACTTTAAGTTTATTTTTAAATTCTCAAATCCTTGGATGGTGCCCTTAATTTATTTAATGTCACCATCTAATTCTATGGATGTGGCCATGAGAGCAGTCATGTTCATGTTTTCCAACTCTTTCCTAAAGGCTTTAAGCCTTTTTTTCATGCACTTCACTCTAACATACAAAATCTCTCCCTACTCATTGGTATTAGTTTAGAAGGCATGAAAAATTGCCTCCAAGTCTTTCTCTTGAGTTTGTAATTGAGTGCTAAGGCAATTGACCTTATCCATTACTTGTAAGTGCTCCTACTACTCCCTTTCTCTATTACCTAGCACAAACTCCTCATCCTCTCCCAACTCTTCTTCCTCACTTGTGCTAGTGCTCAAGCCAATGCCTTCTTCTATGAATTTTTATTATTCATATTATTTTACCTCTTCTTCTTATTCTTCTCTTTCTTTATTGCTTGGATCACCATCATGTTCTTCTCACTCTCTTATTTCCTCAACCTTTAGCTAATTGATTTCATCTCGGCACATGCCTTTAGCTTTGATCTCCTTATGCCTCTAGTACAATTTTAGTGTTGTGTCACTATGCCCTTGGTCAAAGCCTATGTCCTTCAACTATAATTTTATTTCCTCTCCTATAATTTCTCTTGATTGAGTCACCTCTTTGGGCTCCTTGCCCTTTTTTGCTTCCTGGCTTCCTTCTTGTGTCAACGCCTAGTGCACCTCCTCTTTTCTCTACTCTTCAGCATCCACTATCTCAATGACATATTTTGGAACTCCTGCCTTAGTCATTTATTATTTTTTCTCTCACAACTCTTATGCCCTCTATATTTTAGCTTCACTAAAGTTGAGTTTCCTTAATCTCCTTCTGCACTTCTCTAGCTTGGTTTAAGGTGGTGAGGAGGAAGTTCCTTCACTTGATGAGGACTCAACATCCTTAGGAAAAATGTAAGTGCCTATCACATCTTATTATTCCTCCCATTCCTCATTCTTTGTTTCCTCCTCTATTTTTGAAAGGATTGTCTTTTCCATTGGAATCTGGGCCTTCCCCTTCTTCTTTATACTAGGGTAGGTCATTGGCATAAACTTGGTGTGCTTCTTGGAAGAGCTTGAGGAGGATGCCTCTTTTTATAAGGTGATTTTGAGCTTCAATCACTCCTCTATTTCCTCCAAAGTTTCCCGTCTCTTATTCTAATGAAAAGTTTTCTTTTTGGTGGGTGTAGGGGTTCCTTCATCTCCAACCAAGACTGGGGTGTCTTCTTTCTACTTAGCACTTGGCCCAATGCTATAATTCTTATTCCTTGGATTCATTTCATAATAAAGTATATATATGAAGCTAAGGATAGTCACCTCCTTCATCTTTGATCAATGTATATTTGATCTTAGGTATCTTCTTCATCTTTTGTTGCTCTTCCATATGCATGGGGAAACCTATGCCTCAACTTCCTTCTTTTTGCATCTATTTCCTTAACTATAATGTCTATTTGCTATGCATTTAGGATCCTATGTATCACATCCCTAAAATATTCTACTAAGAATGTAAAGGGGAGCTTTATCCAACCTAACCTATTCCTATCCTTTAGTGCCAAGTGCATGATACAGTAATATTATATTATGGCAAAGATTACCATCCTAAACATGTTTTGGGGGAGCCCCTAGGGGATACATCACTCTAGTCTAAAGGCTTCAATGTACTATTCAGACTATCACATTACATGATCTTGTATTTTGGGTTGAGGTGGTGGAGTAAGTGTAGTCCTTATATTTTTGTGTGGGATATTCATGGTGTTATGGAACACCCACATGTTGTCTTCACTTCCATCAAGGATCCCAATCTTCTCCATCATGATCAAGATGAGGATGGAGCACCATTTGAAGGTTCCATTGGTGTTGTGGCATTCTAGTGCATTCTTGATCAACTCTTTAACAATGAACTACATGATATTAAACTATATACCCTACACCATATGATATGTGATGTAGAGGTATGCCTTTGGACACTTCTATCCACACTCTGGTAGGATACAATTTAAAACTCACAAGGTACATTTTCACCCTTATGTTGGGGTCCTCACGCTTGTTAATAGGGAACACAAAACCCATTTGTAATAATTAAGGAGCTTCACAATTTGTTCCACCTCCTTGACATCATCCATCATTTGATGGATGTCTTGTTTAGCATTTGATATCCTAGTTACCCTATTGATTAGTTGTGGTGAGATCTTCATGTGCCACCTCACAAAATAGAAGTGGTCCTTATGGATGCATGAGAGTAGGAATTGGATGAGTTCTTTTGGATTTTTAAAAAAGGGAAACTCATAGATATAAGTTTTTCATATAGCCATTAACTTATCTCAAATCAAGACATCAAAAATGGCATCACTCTCTAATGTCTTGCACACTATATCTACCATCTAGTCATGTGCCAAGTCCTGTAAATGACTTAACATCTAATATTTGTAATCCTTCAGCTAGAATTTATGCATGAAGGAGTGCCAACTTTCCCCTACATGAACCTTTGAGGGATACTACATATATTAATAGTATATCTTGGTTAACACCTCAGTATCAATATCTATGATGCTAACACCTTGATCAGCTATGCTTGGTTTTTATATTTGTCCCCTCTTCTACAATTTTAACCCTCTTGGGTTCTAACTATGCCTCTATGGAGCTTAACATCTTTCATTTCTTCTCCATTCTAAATCTACTTGTGTTAAATCTAGGTAGATGTAGCTTATCAAATGCTCTAATGGTGTTTGGTGCTCTTATAGTTATAATATCTATAACTATATGTTGAACACTGAGCTTCATTGTTTGTTAATGACAACTTAGGTGACAACTTATCATTTCCCTTATCTCCATGCACTAATTCTCTATATTCAACCCTTCACACTATCTTAACTTGTGAACACACTTCATTTTGATGTGTTGCTTTTCACTCTTAGCACCTTACTTGGTTGAATTCTCACTATGGTGGAGTTCTATCTCTTTGGCCCTCTAGTTTCTTGCTTTGTTTTCACTAAGTCTTAGAGTTAGCTTAAAATTTATAACATAAGTAAGTTATCCACTTGTTGATTTATATCCTTTGATTATCAACCACTATTATTAATTTAGTTTTAATGGCATAGGTGCCTCAGTTACTAAAAAATGAGAAAATCTATGAAACCCTCAAAAATGTCTTGTCTTATATGCATTAATTGTGTATCTTTATGCCATTGTCACCACCTTGTTGAATGCTCCTAGTGGATTTTTTAGTGAAGTGACATGTGGTTCAAATTTTTAGTTCTCACTTTTTTATAGGTGGATACTAGTTGTCTTAGACATTTTCCTTTTGTGCATGTATCATTCGATGTGACCTTTGCCTTCTTTGTGGTAACCTAGGTGTAGTGCTTCACATGCATGAAATTTAACCTTCTCAATTCCACTATTTTCTAGTTGCACTTCTATTTCAAATGTACTTCTCTATCTTGGTTTATTTATTACACATCATCTTGCCTTGGTATATCCTACCCCATACAAATCCCTTGTGTTATCCCTTCAATGCTCTACTTATCTCCAAGTTCTCTTGCACACTATTAGATTGTGCATATTTAGTCTACCTTACACTCAACTAAGTTGAGTGTATTCACTTCCTACCTTACACTCAATTATGTTGGGCATCTTCATGTATCTCCTTGGTCTCTGGTGTTGAATCAATTGATGCTCCTTCTAGCAATTTTGGCACAAAAGGTAGTGATAAGGTGGTTTATTATTGGGTTTTCACATACCCTACACTATTTTTTATGCATATATATCTTTTTTTGCTTATGCTTGTGCTTGGTAAGCTTCACACACCCACTATTTAGATGTATGGCCTTATGCACTTATGAGCACAAGTAATCGACTCACTCAATTGGAGTTATGCATAAAGTGTTAACACATATTTTTGTGGCCACCGTATACCACCTTATACCTTTATAAGCTACACATGAAATAAACAAAATAATTAAAAGAATGGTTTGGCTTACACCAAATGATAACTTGGTCAACTTACTCACAACTAAATTATGACTAAGATGTTGATGTTTCCATGGTGTGAGCACCATCCTACTATTTATATGGCTTGAATCAATTACATTAAAATTCCCAAGAAGTATTTCACTAGATAATGTTCAAATATTACATGCACCTATTTATAGTATGTGATGGATGATGTAGGGGTCCATCCACTATATTTGTAAATTTACTGGGTGCTTGAAGAACTTAGAATCATAGAGAAATACCAATTCTCCTTTAGTTAGCTCCATTTTCTTGATGTGATTATCATGCCATTGTTTCTAGTGTGCCTTCTCGATCTAATAACTCCAATTGGATTGGGCACACCTCTCATCCAAGCACTCTAAGTCTTCCAACCTTGTGTATAAGGATTCTTGGTCATCTAAATAACCAATCCATGTAATACACAAGGAGGGCACCATGAATTCTATGGGAATAACTAATTCAAATCCAAACACTAGTTGAAATGGTATCACCATATTCAAGTCCTTATAAGTCATGTGGTATACCCAAAGTGCTACTAAAACAAACTCATCTCAATCATTGTGACCTACATCACATATCTTTGTTAGGGACTTTCTTAGAATCTTGTTGAAATATTTAGTTGTGATTTGGCCTAGGGATGATATGGGGTGGTCTTGTGGTACACCACCATGTATTTGATTAGAAGGATGCACATTATTTCATTGATGAAATGAGTGCCCCAAATGCTAGTCAAACTCAATGGGCACCCATACTATCTTATGATATTATCCCATATGAAGTGCTTGATGATTGAAACTATGAAATCATTGGTTGGCATAGCTTTGGCCCACTTATTGAAATATTGAGTTGTCACTAAGATATATCTAGCACCTGTGCACTATACTATGGGAATAATTAGCCCAATAAAGTCAATAGCCCATTTTTAAAATGACACCTAGGCAATAATGGGGATGAAAGGAATCACATCCTAATGGTTAGGGTTTATGGTTCATTGGCATACATCACATGCCTTAGCATACTCCTTTGCATATTGAAATAGGCTTGGTCACTATAAGCTTGACTATAATACCTTTCACATTGTTACATCTTCAATGTAATGGCCTCTTATGATCCCTTCATGCACTTCTTATAAGATGGAGTCTCATTTGTGCTATAAAACACACTGATGAAAGACTTTATCCCTACTCAATTTATATATTTCCCTTTCAATAAGTTATAAGGGTGGAGTATGGATCATAATTTGTTTCTTGTTAAGGTGTGGAGCTAAAAGCTTCACCAAATGAGCGAGTGCAGAAGTTGCAAGAATTACACAGTCACCGACGTCAGTCAGGAGTCAACTAGGAGATGCTGGCATCAATCATAGATCGGCTGACGTCGGTCACAGGCAGATAGGCAGGGACTGATGTTAGTCACCTATGCATCCACAATGCTATTTTTGTGGATAGAAAAAAATGTTTACATGATAGGATTAAGTGTTAGTCTTAAGTCTGCATCTCTATCTTTAGTAGGACTGTTTTGAGCCCTTGATTAGGAGGTGCATCTAATGGTTGTGATTATATGCTCATGATCCCTCAAGTTATATAATGGGATAGATCTTCATAGCTTATTGTAATTGTAGATTAACAGTACAAGAATTGTATATGTGTATCAATCCAGGTTGTTGGAGTTGATTGTAATTGAGAGAGAGAGCTCTTGAGGGAAAGAGATCTGGAAAGAGATCTATACATCTGAGAGAGGTGTGGAAGAAATTAAGTTTCTTCAATTATATTCCTTCTGTAAAGATGAAGTGCTCGATGATTGAAATTATGAAATCTTTGGTTGGCATAGCTTTTGCCCACTTATTGAAATATTGAGTTGTCACTAAGATATATCTAGCACCTATGCACTATCCTATGGGAATGATTAGCCCAATAAAGTCAATGGCCCATTTTTAAAATGACACCTAGGAAATAATGGGGATGAAAAGAATCACATCCTAATGGTTAGGGTTTATGGTTCATTGGCATACATCACATGCCTTAGCATACTCCTTTGCATATTGAAATAGGCTTGGCCACTGCAAGCTTGACTGTAATACCTTTCACATTGTTATATCTTCAATGTAATGGCCTCTTATGATCCCTTCATGCACTTCTTATAAGATGGAGTCTCATTTGTGTTATAAAACACACTGATGTAAGACTTTATCCCTACTCGAATTCATATAGTTCCCTTTTAATAAGTCATAAGGGTGGATTATGGATCGTAAGTTGTTTCTTGTTAAGGTGTGGAGCTAAAAGCTTCACCAAATGAGCGAGTGTAGAAGTTGCAAGAATTACACAGTCACTAGCATCGGTCAGGAGTGACCGACGTCAGTCAAGAGTCGACTAGGAGATGCCGGCATCGATCATAGATTGGCCGACGTCGGTCACAGGCAGACAGGTAGGGACCAATGTCAGTCACTTGTGTGTCTAAAATGCTATTTTTGTGGACAAAATAGAATGTTTGCATGATAGGATTAAGTGTTAGTCTTAAGTCTGCATCTCTATCTTTAGTAGGACTATTTTGAGCCCTTGATTAGGAGGTGCATCTAATGGTTGTGATTATATGCTCATGATCCCTCAAGTTATATAATGGGATAGATCTTCATAACTTATTGTAATTGTAGAGTAACAGTACAAGAATTGTATATGTGTATCAATCCAGGTTGTTGGAGTTGATTGTAATTGAGAGAGAGAGCTCTTGAGGGAAAGAGATCTGGAAAGAGATCTGTACATCTGAGAGAGGTGTGGAAGAAAAGAAGTTTCTTCAGTTGTATTCCTTCTATAAAGATGAAGTGCTTGATGATTGAAACTATGAAATCTTTGGTTGGCATAGCTTTTGCCCACTTATTGAAATAGTGAGTTGTCACTAAGATATATTTAGCACCTGTGCACTATACTATGGGAATGATTAGCCCAATAAAGTCAATGGCCCATTTTTAAAATGACACCTAGGCAATAATGTGGATGAAAGGAATCACATCATAATGGTTAGGGTTTATGGTTCATTGGCATACATCACATGCCTTAACATACTCCTTTGCATATTGAAATAGGCTTGGCCACTGCAAGCTTGACTGTAATAACTTTCACATTGTTACATCTTCAATGGAATGGCCTTTTATGATCCCTTCATGCACTTCTTATAAGATGGAGTCTCATTTGTGTTATAAAACACACTGATGCAAGACTTTATCCCTACTCAATTTATATAGTTCCCTTTCAATAAGTTATAAGGGTGGAGTATGGATAATAAGTTGCTTCTTGTTAAGGTGTGGAGCTAAAAGCTTCACCAAATGAGTGAGTGCAGAAGTTGCAAGAATTACACAGTCACTGGCATCGATCAGGAGTGATCGATGTCAGTCAGGAGTCGACTAGGAGATGCCAGTGTCGATCATAGATCGACCGATGTCAGTCACAGGCAGATAGGTAGGGACCGATGTCAGTCACCTGTGCATCTAGAATACTATTTTTGTGGATAGAACAGAATGTTTGCATGATAGGATTAAGTGTTAGTCTTAAGTCTGCATCTCTATCTTTAGTAGGACTATTTTGAGCCCTTGATTAGGAGGTGCATCTAATGGTTGTGATTATATGCTCATGATCCCTCAAGTTATATAATGGGATAGATCTTCATAGATTATTGTAATTATAGAGTAATAGTACAAGAATTGTATATGTGTATCAATCTAGGTTGTTGGAGTTGATTGTAATTGAGAGAGAGAGCTCTTGAGGGAAAGAGATTTGGAAAGAGATCTGTACATCTGAGAGAGGTGTGGAAGAAAAGAATTTTCTTCAATTGTATTCCTTCTGTAAAGATGAAGTGCTTGATGATTGAAACTATGAAATCTTTGGTTGGAATAGCTTTGGCCCACTTATTGAAATAGTGAGTTGTCACTAAGATATATCTAGCACCTGTGTACTATACTATGGGAATGATTAGCCCAATAAAGTCAATGGCCCATTTTTAAAATGACACCTAGGCAATAATGGGGATGAAAGGAATCACATCCTAATGGTTAAGGTTTATGGTTCATTGGCATACATCACATGCCTTAGCATACTCCTTTGCATATTGAAATAGGCTTGGCCACTGCAAGCTTGACTGTAATACCTTTCACATTGTTACATCTTCAATGTAATGGCCTCTTATGATCCCTTCATGCACTTCTTATAAGATGGAGTCTCATTTGTGTTATCAAGCACACTAATGCAAGACTTTATCCCTACTCAATTTATATAGTTCCCTTTCAATAAGTTATAAGGGTGGAGTATGGATCGTAAGTTGCTTCTTTTCCTTAGTGGACAAGGTCTAGGGCATAAACCTAGATGTTAGAAAAATGGAAATCTCTGTTAGATATTTAGGAATGTACTTGAATCTATAAAAATACACATCTATCATGTCATCCTCAATTGGTATCATCACATAAATAAAATTTATGTGAGACAAATGGTCTAGCCCAAAGTTCTACTTCTCACGTTTGACTACAATAGAGAAATAGAACTCCTGGAAGAGAACAATCTATCTGCATATAAACCCATGTAAAATAGGATTTTTCATGAGGCACTTGAACACCCCATGATCTGTGAAAAAGTTGAATGGGGTTGCTAATAGGTATTTACTAATTTTTTGTAAGGTATAGACCATTGTTAGTGCCTTGTTATTGATGGTGGTGTAATTCTACTCTGCGTACAATAGTTTTATACTTGTAAAGGAGATGGGGTGGTCCATCATGCCCTTGCCTAATTACACCAATATGGTACCAATGGTAGATCATGAATCATCAACATGGATGTGTAAAGGATTCATCCAATCAAGAAATTGTAGAATTATCACA
Organism: Torreya grandis; assembly: GCA_037957365.1. Classification (NCBI taxonomy): domain Eukaryota; kingdom Viridiplantae; phylum Streptophyta; class Pinopsida; order Cupressales; family Taxaceae; genus Torreya; species Torreya grandis. The sequence continues at coordinate 65,298 of JARHVA010007231.1, read as the reverse complement.
CTAGCCAACTTTAGCTTCAATGTTTCAAAGGCTTCCTCTTACACCTCACCCTAGTAGAATGGGCCATCCTTATGTAAGAGCTCCTATAAATGCACCATGATCTTTTCATATATACAAATGAACTTCCTATATTAGCCAAAATATCCTATAAGGGCGAAAATGTCTTTCTACATTGAGGGAGTCTAGAGCTAGATTAGTATAGCTATCTTCATTGGATCAATAAGCAAATCATCCTTGTAGATAATGTGCCTAAATAATGTCCTAAATGGATTTATAAATATGCACTTATTTATATTTAAGGATAGATAGATCTACTTTCACCTCTCAAACATGAGTCATAAATTATCATAGTGGTCTTTTACAAGACCATACATAGTCTAGTCATCAAAATATACTTGGAATAACTTATGGATAAAGTTCTTAAAGGTAGTGATCACTACCATGGAGAATATGATTGGTGCATTCTTGAGTCTAAAGGGCATCACATTATAGGTGAAACAACCCCATTCAATTGCAAAGTTTATTTTTGTCTTATCATCTTCCTCAATCTACACCTAATAGTAGCCCAAAAATCTATCAATAAAAGTGTATATTTCATAACCTATGACCCCATATAGGACCTCATCAGTGAATGGGGTTAGGAATGGATCATTGATGTAAGAAACATTCAATAGCCTATACTCAATGTAGATCTATATGAACCCATCCCTTTTGATGCTAAGGACCATCAGGCCCACCCATTTTTATTATTATGTTAGGTAGATGACATCAATCTCCTTTTTTACCTTGGCACAAAGATTGGGATTCATCTGATATGGGCACTTATTGACTATACTCATATCATCTACCATCTTGATGCTTATTTCTCCAAGGTATAGGAGGGTGTCTTTCATGTCCTAATAGATTCATAAGAACAAGTCCTAAAATTCCTCTAGGAGGAATACAATTCATGCCATCTCTACCTCAAACTAGTAAGTGCCTATAGTGGCAATCTTTAGCTCACCCTCTACATTTATGTATACTTTGGTGGTCTTGAGTGGCATGTGGTAGGGTTCATTTTTATCCTAATGATAATCCTCAACTTGCCTTGTCCCCTCAGTTGGTTCAATTTTAATATGCATTAGATCATCTTCTTTTTGGGCATTGTCATCCATAAGGCACACAAGTTTTTTTCCTTATCATTAGAGCCTTCTAATTATGCTCTTTCCAAGTCTCATCATATTCTTTTCTAGAGTATTTATTGAGAAATATATATTTAAATAATGTTGGGAGTGCTAGTCCTTTCTCCATGAACATTTACATAAGGCTTTCTTCTAGGATGGTAGTGTACTCAAACACTACCCTGTGGATGACTTATAGTGGCTCTAATAGCTCTAAGTTTTGTGAGGAAAAGGAGAAGCTATACATGAACCTCTCCATGAGCATCTTCTATTTCCCTATCTTTTGGTGCATCTCATTTACAATTTACCACAATTGCACCCATGTTTTAAAGTTCCTATAAAAGGCATGTATCTATAAGCCTTTTGGCACATTCTCAACATAGATAGTATAAGTTTCTTCACACAAACTTATATGTGTGACTGGATATGAATCACATGAGTATGTGGGTATGTCCAATTCTTCATTAATTTTTCCAAACCTAGTACATATGGTTGCATTTACATCTTGACAAGTTAACAAGTTAGGTTTTTACACTATCCATCAGCGAGTAGTAGTGCACTTCAAGGTATGTACTAGTGCACCCATTCAATCCACCTCCTTATGGATACAAGATTCAATGTCATGGATACACATTTATATGGGTTAGCTTCCTTCATACTTTAGGAGCATTGTAAGCTTCCATTTACTTAGTTATAACACCCTTTTCTACACCTTTTGGGTGTGAATAACCCATTTATTCTTAGGAAAATCAATCCTAACTAGCTTTTTCTTAGCTATCCTTAGTCTAGTTGTGTACATTAGGTGGACCCTTCAGCTAATGACCTTATAGGTCTCTTTGACCCATCTCTCATAGGCTACATCAGTTGTATCAAAGGTTGATTGTCCATCCTCCCATTTGAGCATGCCTTAGTAATTAGGGTTGAGCTTCTCAGTACCCTACACCATGATGTTGTTAATGTGTTGATCTCATCCTTAAGATCAACTATCCCCATATATGGAGGCCCTTGATCACTTGATAGAGGGATCACCACCCTTTCCTTATCATTCTCAAAAGTCATTTAACACTTATTAAAGCACGTGTCTATGTTATTAGCATAACACCATGGCCTACCCAAGAGAATTAGGTAATTATCCTATTCAAATAACTTGATGACCTTAAATTCATCTTAGAATGTAGTTCCCATGATATCCATAATTGTACCCTTCAAGATTCTGATTAACTACATTCACATTTTTTAGCCATGAACAACATGTGTGGTGAAGGCCTGAAGGGTGGTCACCCCATCTTTTCCCAGGTAATATTGGTCAAGATATTGACCTTAATTCCCACATCAAATAGTAATTCACAAACCAACTATCCATTAATTGTGGTATCTATCAATAGTTCTTGGTCATACTAAGTGTTTTGAGTATGCCTTACTTGACATGCCCACTATATATGCAGTGTTGTAACTTCTATCACTAGAGATGTGACCTATTGCATTGGTTCTTTCCCTAAATTCCTCATAATCAATTATTTTAGTAGTGGCAGCATCCCTTCATTTTATATGAGGTGTAGGATCATGGTCAAATCCTACACTTCAGCCTCTTAGTGGTCTTGCTTCTTGTATAAAGAAGTGACATGTGCCCCTAAATCTATGGCCAACTAAATTTCACCATACATATTCTATATCAAAATCATGGATTGTTATAGGATGTCCTTATACTATACAGGGTCAAGATATGGTGCAAATTTTGGCTCCATCCTTGTTACACACTTAGTACGACTTGATTCACCTTGCTCCAAGTGTAAATATTGGTTCAACATAGTGGGTGATTGAGTGGTGAACCCACTCCTTATTGTATATTACACCTTAATTGGCTCCTTATGAGTTTTTTGTGGTTTAAGATCCAATTTGTCCTCTCTAAACTATCACCTAACCATCATGGCACCTCTATCAACACCAGGCTGACCTTGAGTTATCTTTTTGTATAAGTCTAGGCATTCCTCAACTATATGTTTTCCCTAATAATACCCACACATTAGGTACATGGGGAAGTCATGATAATAATTCTAAGTCAACCCACACTTTTAACATAATCATGGTGGGAATCTTCCTCTAACTCATCTTCCTTCTTGCCCACACATGCCTTGTTAGTTATCATAACACATATTTTGTTGGCCATAGCCTTCATTACCTTGACCTACCTGACTACCAGATGATGTTGCTACCTACCTCATACCTCTTTTCATGTTCTATCACATCTCATCAATTACTCATTAGTCTACTATCAAGTGCATATAAGTGTCACACATCTTACAATAGATTGTGGTGTTCACTTGACTAGTGTGCTACAATAAAGGGAAATTCTGAGAGTCATGCAACCCATGATAAATGTCATAGTTGAGAATTATGGCATAGACATTTCCATGGGAAATTGTTATTATTATGCCCCTCTATCTCATAGTTAGTGCACCATAACCCACTATGACTGTCATGCATTGAATTAGTAGTCAACTTCTATAGCTAGGAGGGCATTGATGTGATTTACACCTCCATGAATGGGTTGATCTTGATGTTGGTACTACCTAATACCTTGGCCTAGAGTGCAGATTCAAGCACTTCATAGGTTTCTATGAAGGTCTTCATGGATAATGCTCATTTGAAGGCTACCAATAAGCCTCCAATAAACCATTAAACATGTTGGGAGGGGTGAATGTCATATGGAAACTTAAAGAATAGTTTTAAATCATGCATCATACGATGCATGATCTCGAATAAACCTTGGCTGATTTCCTTGAGTAATATGATGATTTTCTACTCAAATTTAGGTATATCAAACTCTTTCAAAAAGGCTTCCTTCAACACATTGTAGTCAACCATAGCTTGGTTTGGATCAATTTTTTGATACCAAGTATGGGAGTTGTCTAATAGGGTGGTTATAAACTAGGTTACCTTGTGCTTGGGATAAGTGATGCCCCAAAAATGCCATTGTAACTCACTCTCAATCACATGCTCTATGGTATTCTCCATACCATAATACTTAGGCAAGTACATTGTTATCTCATAGTATACTTATTAAGGGGGTGGTACTAGGTTGTGAAGTGCTTGTCCCCCTTATGTTTAAGTTGGAAGTATCCCTCTAGTGACTCTAATTTTAGGTTGGTGTTTTGATCCTGATGTTTTTAGATGTACTATCAAACTCATTAGTGTAATACCACTCACGTATGGTGCCATGCCACTTCTTTTGAGATGTTTCCCAATTAGCACAACTGACATCCTCTATAAGGAATAATTATGCCTATGTTCATGGTTCTTGGATTGGCACTTGATAAAATTTTTATATCCTCACTCAGTTCTTCATAGGGAACAAATTTATCAATCATAATCTCTTGATCTAAATATTGAATCCTGTCAAATTCAATGTTGATAATAGGTTTAGTTACCACTCTTTTATCTTCTAATAGGGAATCTAGTACATGAGCTTAAAATTTAGTTTCAAAGGGGTTAGGTCTTTTAGTGTGTTATCAAGCACCATATATTATAGGAACCCATTGAATCCTATACCCAACTACTATATTTTGTCCCTTTCTTCTTCATCTTTCTCTTCACATTGTTACAATTCAAGGTATCCTTCCCCATGCCCTTCTTGCTTGCTATAGGTCCTCTTGACACTTCCAGGTTCCACATACTCTATTAGCCTACACTTTTACTTACTATATTTCAACCTTCAGAGATCTTGGGTGTCAAGTTGATGTTACTGCTCCATTGCACCTTACCTACACTTACCCTCTTCACCTTCTATGCTTGCCCATATATGCAAGGACTTTAGCCTTCCATCTTTATAGTTTCTATATTGTAATCCACCATAAGATTTTTTAGTTTAATATTGAGCCCTCTTATTAATGTGACCTTTGGTTCATTAACAAACTCATACTCTACATCTTCCAGGCATGAGAAGGTCAACACTATGAACTCCAACACATAGTTGTTCAATGCACTACTCCACCATTTGTCCACAACATGCATTCAAACTTCATCTGAGCTCTCTATCCTCTCTACATGGTCTATGGTCCACTTGAGGTACTATACATAGCTATGCCTTCTAGTAGTAGTGTAGGAAACTAGCCATCAATACACATGCTCAAGTAACTCATAAAAGAACACCTCATACAAAGCATCATATAGGTTGTCTTACACCCATTTTCTTGGCTCCTTTTTTGAACAAGGGATGATTTTACAAAAAAATATCTTCCACTTGATCTATCCAACACTTAATTTTCTTAGGAAATTTTCAAATCATCACTTTATTGTACCATTATATAAACTAAATTCAACATGGGTCCTAGAAATAGAACCAAAATGTTGAAGAAAACTCTACTAGGTTAGCCTTTGTGCTTGGTCAGGTGTTTAACTATCAGACCAAAAAGGTTCTAGACTTTATTAGGCACAAGAATAGTAAGATATATTGCACAACATTTACTCATGTTATGGTACTAGCATCAGTTTCACACAAGGTACAATCCTTGTGTGTTCACCTAAAGCACAACAACAAAGGGAATAGGCTCACATTAGACTAGTTGTAACATGGTGTAACTTGGGTTTCAAGGGGAACTAACCATTATCACAAGGGGTTTAGGGATCCTCCTAGTTATAGGTTATTTAATGGAATTTTACTAGGTGCAAGCCTTCTTGAAGACATAGGTCCTAAGGTACAAGTCCATAACTAGTTAGGCATGGCTCTTAGCGATGCAAGATAGGAGAGGGGATAGCATAGGATCATTTAAGTACTTATAAAATTAATGGGGATATTTTAGGTTCAATTTATATATAGATTAGAAATTGATAGTCCAAATTTTTTACCAGTTTAATGAAGAAGGACAAACTCTCGATGGCAAAACTGTAATTACTAGAGTAAAACCGTAGATGGGAAAGTCATGATATTATGAGTTATGGTCTTTTTGTTTAATTTATACTTCTTTCCCTACACACCAATAACCAAAAATACCCCTAAGAAAATAATAAAAATTTAAAAAATATTAATGTTAGATAAGATATGGAAGTATAGAGAAAACATAAGTTCTGCAAGACCATGACTCTAACTACAAGATTGTTATTACTAGGATGAAGTTGTTATTTCAAAATCTATGATATTGTTATTGGGGCATAAATGGTTAGAATGTTTTTCTACTCCTTATTTCCCTACATAAAATAATATAAACACACTTATAGATAGGCAACATAACACTAATTGACTTGTAAAAGGATTAACTAAAGCAAAATATAACAATATGACCTTAACTACTAGATTTTGCAAAATCACAACTCTAATATACAAAACCATGATTAGCAAGGCAAAACCAAAACTTGTGAAGTTGTAATTTTGTCAAAATTAAAAAAAATACAAATTTTTGAAACTATTAGTGGTTAATATTAGTGGTTAGTCAATATCGTAACTCTCCTTACAAGATCGTAACTACAATAACATAGATACCAGTGAAAAACTGTAAATTACCTATACATGATGAAATTTCAAAATCTCATATTTAATACACATACATTTTATCCTAAAAGCATCCAAATCACTTATATAAATCCTATAATATTATTTATTGGATTAATGTCCCATCGTGGTCACTAAAATGTAGCCTAAATTTTAGAATCAACTCTTATTACTACTTATAGTAATAAAAACCTAATATCTAAACACACCAATATGATAGGATCAAAGAGATAATTAGATCAATAATAACTCTCTTACCATAACTTTATCTCTTTATATATCCTCTCCAATATTGCTAAATGGATTTTTGATGCCAAATTAAAGGATATTGGGTTGCTTGTTTGATGCTTGATAATGTCTTACAATGGATAATATGAGATTGATAATGGCTATGGATGGATGCAATAATTATGATAATGGTAGCAAGATATCAAGTAGGATTCAAATTTTCATGTTTCCAAGTTAGTTTCATGGAGGGAGTGAGAATGGTTAATAGGAATGGAGGGAGAAATCAATGGCTAAAATTTAATTTTCAGCCATTGAGATCAATGGCTAGGTATTTTCCATGGAATTTTTAATTCCATGGAGATCTCTTGAATATAAAATTATAAAGGAGAAGGGGATAAAATGGAGGAGATTTCTAGAATCCTCCAATTATATAAATCTCATATTAGGGTTTAGGGGTTTAGGAATAGATAGAAATAGGGTGGTAGATGGGTAGGTAGATTATTTTCTATTTTTAAATTCTCAAGTAGCTTAGGGAGTAGGTTAATAGGTAAATATGTTTTCTTAGTAGGTTAATATGGGGATTAATTATTTATAGGATGGGGTAAGGTTTTTAGGATGTAAAAAATGGGATATGGGACAATGGGGTATTAGTTATATTAGTTAGGAAAATTAGTTATGAATTAGATTAGCAGAATTAGTGTAATTAATGGGGTGAGTAGATTTTAGTGCATACAAATACCTTAAAGCATTTGATAGTGGAATTTGAATGATGATACAATATATTAGAGGTAACACTCTACCTAATGTCTATGAATTGGCCATTAGGGTAGATAATTATTTGAACCCTAAGAAAACAATAACAACTTAAAAAAATATTAATGATAGATAAGATATGGAAGTATAGAGAAAACACAAGTTCTGCAAGACCATGACTCTAACTACAAGATTGTTATTACTAGGATGAAGTTGTTATTTCAAAATCTATGATATTGTTATTGGGGCACAGATGGTTAGAATGTTTGTCTACTCCTTATTTCCCTACATAAAATAATATAAACACACTTATAGATAGCCAACATAACACTAATTGACTTGTAAAAGGATTAACTAAAGCAAAATATAACAATATGACCTTAACTACTAGATTTTGCAAACTCACAACTCTAATATACAAAACCATGATTAGCAAGGCAAAACCAAAACTTGTGAAGTTGTGATTTTGTCAAAATTAAAAAACATACAAAATTTTGAAACTGTTAGTGGTTAATATTAGTGGTTAGTCAATATCGTAACTCTCCTTACAAGATCGTAACTACAATAACATAGATACAAGTGAAAAACTATAAATTACCTATACATGATGAAATTTCAAAATCTAATATTTAATACACATACATTTTATCCTACAAGCATCCAAATCACTTATATAAATCCTATAATATTATTTAATGGATTAATGTCCCATCGTGGTCACTAAAATGTAGCCTAAATTTTAGAATCAACTCTTATTACTATTTTTAGTAATAAAAACCTAATATCTAAACACACCAATATGATAGCATCAAAGAGATAATTAGATCAATAATAACTCTCTTACCATAACTTTATCTCTTTATATATCCTCTCCAATATTGCTAAATGGATTTTTGATGCCAAATTAAAGGATATTGGGTTGCTTGTTTGATGCTTGATAATGTATTACAATGGATAATATGAGATTGATAATGGCTATGGATGGATGCAATAATTATGATAATGGTAGCAAGATAGCAAGTAGGATTCAAATTTTCATGTTTCCAAGTTAGATTCATGGAGGGAGTGAGATTGGTTAATAGGAAAGGAGGGAGAAATCAATGGTTAAAATTTAATTTTGAGCCATTGAGATCAATAGCTAGGTATTTTCCATGGAATTTTTAATTCCATGGAGATCTCTTGAATATAAAATTATAAAAGAGAAGGGCATAAAATGGAGGAGATTTCTAGAATCCTTAAATTATATAAATCTCATATTAGGGTTTAGGGGTTTAGGAATAGCTATAAATAGGGTGGTAGATGGGTAGGTAGATTATTTTCTATTTTTAAATTGTCAGGTAGCTTAGGGAGTAGGTTAATATGGGGATTAATTATTTATGGGATGGGGTAAGGTTTTTAGGATGTAAAAAATGGGATATGGGACAATGGGGTATTAGTTATATTAGTTAGGAAAATTAGTTATGAATTAAATTAGTAGAATTAGTGTAATTAATGGGGTGAATAGATTTTAGTGCATAAAAATACCTTAAAGCATTTGATAGTGGAATTTTAATGATGATACAATATATTAGAGGTAAAACTCTACCTAATGCCTATGAATTGGCCATTAGAGTAGATAATTATTTGATTTAGGCTAAGAAGATCATCCCAAAACCTCCCATACCTTTATTTCCTAACTTTCAACCTCCTGCACCTATTGTTTCTCCCATCCCTACACCTAAACACAAGTTTTGTACCCCTAGTCAACTAAGTAATCCTAATGAGGTAGAAATAATGAAATTTATGGAGAAATATATCCTAGGTTTAAAGAGGATTATCCAAAAACTTCAAATAAGGCATGTACAAACTCATTATCTATATACACATAATATTTTCAACTTTTATCAAATATTGATGCTTTTTATCTTGTAGGAACCCATCGAGACTCAATCTCTCTGGGTACATGCCCTAAGGGGTACATTGAGAAAGGGATGGGTATACCATTATTTTTTTTAGGATTATTATCCCTTATTTCCACTTATTACCATTTTAGCTAGTTCTTAAAACCAATCCCTAAGCTATTTTTCCTCTTTTGCATACTCCTCTAGTCTTTTTCCATTTTTTATCCCTCTTTTTCTCTCCTTAAGCCCTTTTTGACAGTCTATTATACTAGGTTGACTGGGTCAACCCTTTAATATTTTTGGTAATATTCATTTATAGTCTAGGTCGACTCTTGGCCAACCTAGCCCATGACCTAGTCAATTTTGTCCATAATTATACTAGGTCAACCGAGTCGACCCTATCAGCCAAATTTTTTTTAAGGGAACAAGGTTAAATCTACCTATATATACAAGATCATTTCATCATTATTTTCAAATGAACAAGATCTATTATTCACTTTCACTTCTTTATTATATTCTCTTCCACCATTCTACTTGAGGATTCTTAGCTTATGATTTTTACTTGGATAATCTAGTCTTGTGGAGAAGTCTTGGATGCTTTGGCCTTTATTAGTGATCATTACAAACCATAACAACCTCTTATGAATCCCCATTGGCCAAAGAAGAGATTGAGTCTCAATGGGTTCATCTTTTAGGCAAGTATTCTCTAAATTTTCTCCTCTCTTTTAGTAGATATAAGTAGTGTAAGTATTATCTTTGAATAATATTTCTCTTATTCTTCAATTTATTAGGGTCTTATTCATACATAGCTTAATTGAGATTTTCTTATGCATGTTTATTTATTTGCTAACCCCCAGTTTGTGCCATAATATTTTGTGATAACTATATTAGACTCTAATTTACTTGTTATTAGTTTACTAAGATATGAAAACATAGGGACTATTTAGGGTTATTGTGATGCAAATGTATCCAACAAATCTTTCACAAATGGTTATCTCTAGTAAATTCTTCTTCACAAGATTACTAGGCCTTGTAGACCTTTTTTGAGTAAATTCCACTTATCATTACTAATAATAAATTTAAAATTGAAATGAAATTTAGTAGAGATACCATCTAAGATCATACATAACCTCCTAAAGTTTTAAGTGTTCATGAATCCTATAGATTGTTTTTTTCTCATTATCCTACCCCTAATTAGGCCTTTAAACTAATCTATAGTTCAAAATAGTATGGTCCTTGAGAGTACCTTCCTAAAATCTTGTGAATCAATTATACCTCATTTGGAACATAAAAATAACAAATATTTATAAATTTTGAATAGTTAAATCTCTTAGAATGGGCAAAACCCTAATTTAGGGTTTCTAGGCCTACCATGTAACCCAGGAGGTAGTAAAATGATTTGAATTGCGTTTATAAGTATTTAAAAGGACCTAAACAAATTTATAGGGTTTTTTCATGGTTATAAAACCCTTATAAATGGTTGGATTGATCTTAATAATCCCTCAAGATGCACTATATAAGAAAACTCAGACTGTCTAGTCTTTCTCTACTGACTATATGTATATGAAGGAACATAATTGAAATAGGGTCATCATAACAATAAAATATTTTCAAAAATCACTTACTTGGTAATTATAAATAATAAATCACCATGTGAAATCATTAATACATCCTTATTCCTGAGTAAATAAAGATCGACAAAGGTTCCAAATGTAACTTACAATAATGATTCCAACTTAGAACTTTAGTGTAATCAACTTATGCTTATTTTCATAATTTTGACTTAGTAAAAAAATGTTGAACATTAAAATAGTAAAAAAGGAATAATAATATTTATATTAATCACATTACATTCTATTATTTTATTTCTTATCTTTCTAACAATCATTGTATACACTATATATTTAGTTCCTTACAAAATCTAGTCATGCACTATATAGTATGGTTAGCTGTCAACTTCAAATATTGGAACACCTTTTTTATATATATTTCTCTATATTCAAATTCATTTTTATAACATAATATACAACATTTTTTACTTCCTATAAATTATGATAAATTTCAACCAATTCTTTATTCAATAACTACGTAAGTCTTAAAACCAATAAAACCATATAGGCCAAAACACCAAAATACATATAATTGGATCTAGACCAAACCAAAACTTAGATAACTCTATAATAAGTCTATTGAGACCCCAACATGTCCCCAAGTTCCATTACAATTTGAATTTACTAACCTAATGGTTAGTTTTCAAATTCAAATTTGAATTTAGAGGTTTTGGTTGGAAGCCCCTTAAGAGGATCATAAACACTAAATTGTCTATCAAAAATCTATCAAATGACAAATATAATATAACTAAACATTATCACAACCAAAAATGGGAAAAATAGAAAGTTTTCTAGGCTTCAAAGGATTCCCTTGCATTATACTCTTGTAGGGAGAAGGAAAAGATCTTAAGTACTATTAATCGAAAGGTTTGATAAAGTACTTCCATATTGCTTGATGTATTTTTCAAATGTTGTATCTTTTATTTTTAGGTGCTTCCATTTGATCAAGTACTAGTAGTACTCCTTGTTTATTGTCTTCTTAACTACCTTACTATCCAAGATAGCTTTTATCTTAGCCTTTGTAGCCTTAGGAAATTGGTCTTCCCACTATTGTATTATTGTAGGAGGTTCCCTTGTTTTTTCCTTAGTCTTCATGCCTCCCTTGTAGGGTAAAGTTCTACAACATAAAAAATAGGATAAATAACTACCCCACTAGGTAAATCCACTTCATATTCATTGTTTTCAAAAAAATTGATAATCTTGCATGGACCTATGTTTTTTCATCTTTAGTTTATTGTAGGTTCCCTTGGGAACCTTTTATTTTTTAAATGGACCAATACTAGATCACCAATTTAAAAATGAACTTCTCTTTTTGATAAATCTGCTTATTTTTTGTACATAGAAACATTAATTTGGAGATGGTTCTTGACTTGATAAAATATTTCCTACATGGAAACAATAAAATCCTCACCTACAATACTCCTCTTGTTCATTTAGTTTATATCTCTTAACTCAAATATTCCTCTAGTTTGCATGGCATAAACTACTTGAAAAGGTCTCATACCAATACTCCTATTTGAGGAGTCATTATAAGAAAATTTAGTTTGGGGAATAACAAGATCCCACTATTTGGGATGATCTTTGGACAAACACCTCAAAAAATTCACTAAACTCCTATCCACTACTTTAGTCTCACCATTTATTTTTGGATGGTAGGCTAAGCTAAAACTGAGGTTGGTTCCAAGCTTCTTCTATAGAGTTATCCATAAGTGACCCAATAATTTGGTATCCCTATTAGAAACAACACTATGTGGGAGTCCACGAAATCTTACTACGTCCCTAGAAAACAAATTAGCCACATGGTGGCATCATTAGTAGTTTTATAAGGGATAAAATGAGCCATTTTGGGGAACCTATCAACAAAAACATAAATTGAATCAAAACCTCTTTATGTCTTGGGAAACCCCATCAAAAAATACATGCTTATATAATCCCAAGGTATATTTGGGATTGGTAAAGGCTTATATAAGCTTGTATTAGTACTTTTTACCTTAGCCATTTGACACACTTTGCATCTTTCTACATACCTCCTCACCTTTTTTTACATCTTGGGTGAAAAATAATGTCTAGAAAGATGTTCTAAGATTTTAACAAGGTCAAAATGACCTACCATACTACTATAATTCTTTTATTAAATCAAATTTTCCCTCATTGAGCTTTTAGGTACACATAATTTCACCCCCTTAAAGAGTAAACCATCTTGAAGTAATTAATCCAACCATGTTCATTGTTTTGAATGGTTGAATGTTGGAAACACCCATAAACTTGTTATAAATCTACATCCTCTTTATAAAACTCTTTGAGAGATTCAATTCCAACACTTCCTAACTAAATTTCTTGTATCATTAGAGTCCTTATACTCAAGGAATGTAACACTTTGTTACTTTCTCCCTTATGCTTTATAGTGAAAGTGAAATTCTAGAAGTACTCAACCCATTTGACATGTCTTTAATTTAGTTTATGTTGATTAGTAATAAACTGAAGGGCATAGTTAATAATATAGACAATAATTTATTTAGGCATAAGTTAATGCCTCCACTTTCTTAGTCTTTGTACCATAACATAGAATTTTAAGTCATAAGAAGAGGACATTTTATTTTTATCATTCAATTTTTCACTAAAGTAGGCTATTGGTATACCCTTTTGACTCAAAACATACCCTATTACCACTCCACTAGAATCACACTCCACCTAAAAGGCCTTGTTAAAGTCTGGAAGTGTTAAAATAGGTTATTCTATGATCCTTTATTTCAAATATTGAAATATTATTTTTGCCTTATCTGTCCATTCAAACTTTTTATTAGGTCCTCTTATTGTATCTATTATTGGGGCACATATCCCACTAAAGTTTCTAATGAATTTTTGGTAGAAACTAGCTAGTCCATGAAAACTCCTTACATCCCTAACTGATTTTGAAGTTGGCCATTTTAGTATTTCCCTTACCTTGTCCTTATCTATCTTTATCACTCCATGAGATATCACAAATCCTATATACAATAGCTATGACTTTATAAAGACACATTTATTCAATTTTATCAGTAATTTTTATTCTTGTAATCTCTTCAAAACTAAATGCAAATGATAAAGATGTTGCTCTTTACGATGATTGAAAATAAGTATGTCATCTAAGTAGACTACCAAAAACTTACCAATGAATGACTTCAATACCTCATTCATCAATCTCATGAATGTACTTGGTGCATTTGTGAGCCTAAAGGGCATAACTAGCCACTCATAAAATCTTTCATTAGTCTTAAAGGTTATCTTCCACTCATCTCCCTATCTTATCCTAATCTAGTGATATCCACTCTTGATCTATCTTTGAAAATTATCTTGATATACCCAATAAATCCATCAAATATTATATTCTAGGAAGGGGAAATCTATATCTAATTGTGGTTTTTTTAATATCCCTTGAATCCTTTCACATTCTCCACTCACTTCCCTTCTTAGGTGTTAAGACTGTAGGAACAACACATGGTCTAAGATTTTCTTTTATCAACCCCTTATTCAAAATCTCTTGTACTTTAATATTTATCTCTACATTTTCCTTGGGTGTCATCTTGTATTCTATTTTTGAGTAAACTTTCTCTAGGAAAATTCAATGTGATGGATAATGCTCCTTATAGGTGGTAATGTGCTAGGTAACTCATCCACTACAATAAATGCATACTATTTTAGCATTTTTTGAACCTCTTAAGGTAAGTAATACACTTTGGTATCTATTAAAAATATCTTAGGCTTGACCACAAATTAAAATCCCAATTTTTCTTCCTCCATTGCATGTAGAAACTCTTTTTCATTCACTATCATAACACTAGATCCAATCTGATGTTCACTACCCTCTTATTTCATAGGTAACAAAGTATGACTCACTCCATCCTTCTCCAATGTATATACATTTTTTATACCATCATGTTTTGTCTTCCTATCATATTTTCATGGCCTACCAAGGATAAAATGACATACGTCCATGGGAATTACATCACAAAGGACATTTTCCTTATACCTCCCAAATTGAAATTTAATCCAACACTGTTCATTTACCAAGACTTGATGCCCCTTATTCAAATATGATAATTTTTATATAATGGGGTGATAAAACCTTTTCAATCCTAGTTTTTCCACCATTTTAGTTGAATCCAAATTATTTTTACTACCTAAATCTATGACAACTTTACAACACTTGCCTTGACACTTGTAAGAAGTCTTGAAAAGAATTTTCCTTTGTGGTGGTTCTTTATCCTTAGAGGTCTTGATTAGAATTCTCCTCATGATCAAAGACTCTCCTTATTATGTTTCCTCTACATGTCGTGGAAAAGCCACACTTTCTTCATCTACTATTTACAATACTTAATTTCTACCTTCACTCTTATGGATACAAGTTGGATTGCCTTTAGGGTAATCTCAAAATATATGGCTTATAAATTTATTACATTTAAAAAAAATTCCAATGAACCCACCTAATCCTCTTCCTCTTTGACTATAGCCTTCTCTAGAATAAGGCTCCCTTCCTCTATAGCCACCTCTTTGACTAGGTTGTTGTTATTGGGATGCATTGTCTTCTAAATGGGTTCTTTGGGAAAAGTATTTACCTCCTTGTTGACCTCTGATCCTATTATGTCTACCCCTTCCTCTACCTTACTAATTATGACTCTTATTCAATTTGTCTTCAACTTTGACTGCAAATTGATAACACTCCTCTAGTTTTTTGAGGCAAACAAGTATTAATTCATCCTACAAATTGTACCTTAAGACATTCAAATACATTGTAATATTTTCTTTATCTTCTTAAAAACGTCCTAACTTGATAATAATCTTATATAACTCTTCTATATATTATTTTATAGTCATTTAATTTTCCTTTAAATTTTATAACTTTCTGAAGAGGTTTGTCTCATAGTTACCTAACAAGAATTTTCCCTTTAACTTGGTAACCATCCTATCCCAAGAATTTTTATTATTCTTTCCCTTATTTATTCTCTCATCTTGAGTTAAATCCCACCATAATGAATCATGACCTTTTAATTTGGTTCTTGCAACTTAACCTTCTTCTCATCATGTACCTCCTCATACTCAAAGTATTTTTTTGTTTCATTCACCCAATCCATGATTTATTCTCCATTAAGACCACTTGAATAGGTGGTAAATTCCACATTTGGCTTGGATTTTTGACACATGATTACCTTCAGGAGTTTCTCTATACCCTATTCTTCAAGTCCTTTAACTATCTCTTCTTCCTCCTCCTCTTAAGCTTGTGGCTCATCTTATCTATCACTCAAGTCCCCTATTAGGACTCCTCTCCTTTGATTTTGTTCTACTTTAGTTAACCTAGTATCCAAACTGACTCTATGGTCCCTCAATTTTTCTAATACTGCATCTTGATTCATTACCCCTTTCTCCTAGTTGGAATCTTGTTACACTTGTCTTGTCCATCTAATAAAAGACTAATTATCTCTTTTTATTATATAATTATAAATTAAATCTCTTTCACCAAGTGTTTAGATTGATCTGGTACCACTTTTATGTAGAGGTATCCAATAAAACTTTCACAAATGGTTATCTCTAGCAAATTCTTTTTCACAAGCTTACTAGGCCTTGTAACCCTTTTTATGAGTAAATTACACTTATAATTAATAATAATAACTTTAAAATTTAAATTAAATTAAACATATATACCCTTTAAGTTCATATATAACCTCATAAAGTTTTAAGTGCTCAGGAATCTTATAGATTGCTTTCCTCTCACTACCCTGCCCCTAATTAGGCCTTAAAACTGACCTATAGTTCAAAATAGTATATTCCTTGAGAATACCTTCCTAAAAAAATTATTAAGCTATACCTCCTTTATAAAATATTAATTACAAATATTTGTAAATTTTCAATGGTTAAATCCCTTAAAAAGAGCAAAACCCTAATTCAGGGTTTCTAGCCCTACTATGTAACTTGAGAGGTAGTAAAATAATTTAAATTGAGTTTATAGGTATTTAAAAGGACCTAAAAATGTTTATATTATTTTTCATGGTTATATAACCCTTTAAAATTATTATATTAATCTTATTAATCCCTCAAGTTGCACTATATAAGAAAACTTAGACTATCTAGTCTTTCTCAACTGACTGTATGTATATGAAGGAACATAATTGAAATAAGTTCATCAAAATAATAGAATGTTTTCAACAAGAAATTACTTGGTAATTATCAATAATAAATAATCATGTGAAATAATTAATACATTCTTATTCCTAAGTAAATAAATCTTGATAAATGTTTTTAAATGTAAATTACAATAATGATTCCAACTCAGAACTTATGCGTAATCAACTTATGCTTATTTTCATAATTTCCATGTAGTAGATAATTTATGAACATTAAAATAGTAAAAATGAATAAAATATTGATATTAAGCACATTCCATTTTATTATTTTATCTTTTGTATTTCTAATAATCACTGTATACACTATGTATTTAGTTCCTTACCAAATCTGGGTTCATGCACTACATAACAGGGTTAACTATCAACTTCAAATATTGGAGAACCCTTTTTATCTCTATATTTATCTTAAAGTTCCTTATTAAAAAAATATATCCAAAATTTTTCACTCCCTATAAATTAGGATAACTATCAACCAATTCTTGATTCAAGAATTATGTAAGTCTTAAAACTAATAAAGCCATATATGCCAAAACTCCAAAATGCATATAATTGGAAATATACTAAAAAAAAACTTAAACAATTATATATTAAGTCTATTGAGACCCTAAAATGTCCCCAAGTTGCATTAAAAATTTTATTTTCTAACCTAATAGTTATTTTTCAAATTTGAATTTAGAGGTTTGGTAGGAAACCCCTTAAGAGGATCCAAAACACCAAATTATCTATCAAAAAGCTATAAAATCACATTAAAATGACAAATCTAATCTAACTAAACATGATAAAAACCAAAAATGGGAAAAATTGAAAGTTTTTTAGGACTAAGAGGATACCCTTACATCATATTGTGTGATTATGCTGGACTAGAGGCTTTGGAACCCTCCCTAACATTGTGTATTGTGATAAGATATCCCCTAATTTGGTCTAAAAAATCCCCATATTGGTCATGTTCCTAATTATATAATGTATCTCCAATTGGAAGTGTAAGTATGAGTTATATTTTTTGAGTTAGGATTTATTTATAGACATGATGCATTTTTGATTATGAGTTATATTTTTTGAGTTAGGATTAATTTATAGACATGATGCATTTTTGATTACATACATTCAAGTGAATCTGATGTGAATCTAACCCTTACATGTTTTATCTCATTTTTTTTCATTATTTTATCATTTTATTTATTATTTTTATATATTTGGGATACTAGATTGATAGGGTGGATATATTTCCTAACTTCTATGTGCAGGTTTAACACAGTCATATCAATATGAATCTATTCTATTTATGTAGGTTTTTCATTAGGTACAAGCTACCAGGTCAACTTTTTCAACATAGTATAGGTTTTCACTTATATATAGGTTAATATTTTGTCTTTGTCAACATATTACACTTCCAAACTTCCAAAAAACATTCTAGGTTGACATTTTTGGCATAATATTCTCTATAGGTTTTAGTAAATAGGGAACTATAGAACTAGGTCGACCTAGTCGACATAGTTGATAGAATTTGCAAGTAAAAATCAAGGCATTTCAATAATAATATCACTTTAATCTACATCCTCTAACCCACCAAGGTTCCTTTCTCTCTTTCTATTTCATGTTTGTTATTCATTATAGTTCTATTTTTCATAGTTTGCAGTCTTTTAAACTACTCTTATATAGTAAACTAGGTTTACTTTGTCAACCTAGTGTTATATTTTGTCTTTTATATGAAAGATTAGGTCGACACTATTGATGCAATTCTAAATATATATTTTCTTCAGTAGTATAATAACAACACTATCAAATCTATTATGCAATATCTTCATATACATTCATCTGAATTGACACTATAATATGTTTTAAAGTTAGAATTAGCACATACATGCTAGTAATTAGCTCACACTTTCACTTTCAATTGATTGTATGCATAAAATAGATCACATATTATAATTAATTTGTTTTTAAATATACCATTTATTTTCACTATTTTATATTTTCTTGCACACGCTACCAAATCACATAATCTTAAAAATACATTTTAAAAATTATTTACCCAAGGCCTACCTACTTGGATTTCATTACCAAGGGGGAAGCTGATTTGGTTTTTTGGCCAAGTATAAACACATGATTAATGGTATATATTACAAAATCACCTGACACCTTTATCATTGTGGTGTTGAAGTGAGGGGGTAGACCCCAATAAAAAGCTGGTACCATTGCCAACACAGATCTATTTTAGCCTAAACATCCTAAAACCAGATATAGATTTATTTTTAGTTCCTTGCTTATAGCTAACTTCCTATCACACTTAAAATTGTACTCTAATAATCTAACAACATTTAGGATGACCACTTAGCATTTACTCTCCAATGTTGTCTACTTACTCTTTGCTCAATTTTATGTTGTATTGCAAAAACTTGCATTAGCTAGTGTTGGTGCAAGGTTTTATGTTGTGTGCTTCAATTAGATCATCCTCATTAATCCAATTTATTGCGTATTTCCTTTCATTTCTTACTTTGAAAATTACTTGCAATTTTGTTTTTCAATACATAATATTTCTTCTCGACATAGTCTCTTATAGACTATCTATTTTCCCTACCTATATTACTGAGTCAACCCTGTTGACATGGTTTTCTTTTTAACCTCTTAGGATGTAGTAATAACTAAACCCTATCAAATCTATATATTTTTATGCCTATTTTTTTCCTAGGTTAAAGAAATAGGTTGACCTTGTTGACTTTGTATCCCTATTTTCCCCATTTTTAGCCCCTGTTTGTAGTACTAGGTCAACCCCATTGACTTTATACTCTTATTACTACCTTGTCTATCTGACTTAGTTATCTATATTTCCAACTTAGTTCTTTGTGTTTTCCTCTCATTTTTATTACTTAACATCATTTTTTTTCCTTAAGCATTATTTCCCCTATCATAATCTTCTTGGACAACCTAAATCCATTTAGACACTATATGGGGTTTTCTTTACTTCTTATCTTTTCTTCCTATTTTCATCTTGTGGGGCATATTGTGATGCCCATCCACACATTAATGTTGCCTTTGGGTCATCTTGTGATGCACACCCATATATCATCTCAGACTCTAGGTCATCTAGCAATGCCCATCCCTACATCCACTTACCCTTTAGTGTATCTTATGATGCCCACTCTTATTCTACATGGCATGTTACCAAACTAATTCAACTTCAAAAAACCTTTCGATACATAATCTTATCTCTCACATGCTCATCCTTGATATATACATTAGTGTAGGATCCTTTCTTTGTTTTCATGATTTTTATATGCTATATATCTAATAATTTTTGCATGGCACTTACATAGGTCTCACCCTTTGTAATAGTTCTCTCTTTTTATAAACCTTAGTACTTCATTTTTGTTCTTATGGTTTCCCCTTTTTCTCATGATTTTCATTGTAAAACTATAGATAGGACTCAATATTTCTCATTATATACCACATTTTATTTATTTTCATATTTTTTACACACTTGTGGGCACCCCTTAGGTTTCTATTTTTATGAGTTACAGTGTAAGACCATGGATAAGACCTAGCATTCCTCATAAATACCATATTTTTATTATCCCATGTATGTTTCTAATGATTTTTTTTGCACCCCTTGGGTTTCTCTTTTATGAGTTGTAGTGTAAGACCATGGATAAGACCTACCCTTCTTCATAAAATTACCATCTTGTCATTCCTTTTCTAGAATGTGTTTTTTATCCTTTTTCTTAGATTTAGATTTTACTTATTTTGATTGATGGAATTTACACAATAAACTATGTTAACATGTTTTCCTCCATTTCCCTCATTCTTATGATAAATAATTATAGTTTTCTATCATTGTATCCTCTTTTTCACCCTTTATCACATTTTTTTCAATTCAAAGTAATACAAATTGTTCCATGTGTCATTCATCTTAATTTCCTTTCCTTTCACTCCACATTAGATAAAACATGTTCAATGTCAATATAACACTTTTATTTTACCTAGATTAATGAGACTCATTAGACACAATTCTCTTTAGAGTTATCTTGATTAGCAACCAAGTCCCAAGTATTCAAATGAAAGTCATCTTTAACACCCATGTTTGGTTTTCCAAATCCGTATGGAGGAATAGAAAAATCCATCAAGAAAATTAAAATACAAATCATTTAAAATAGAAGGCAATGATATACAAAAGGCAACATAAAATTTTCAAAAGTTAAAATTACACCAAAAGATGTGATTATAAGCACATCTCCTATCTCTAATCAAAACTCAAACTCCATAGTTATCCTCACATGGAATTGAGGTCCATTAAGGTGTAGTAGGATAGTATATTGGAATAGGTTATTTCAATAACTCTATGGTGATACCTAATTTCTCATGCAAGTACCCAATCTTCACAGTAGACTAATGACTATGTAAGGGGTCCTAAGGAATGGGGAGCACGTTATGGGAAGGTAGGTCTAGTTTTAATTTTCATGCATATATCCTTCATGGGATGATCTACATACTTCATTTTTTGACCTAAGACTTGTGTGGCTAAGAGAAGTTCTTCAGAGTCCTTAAGTTTAAAAGTCCTATTGTTTAAAAAAACCTAATTTGAGTGTCTTAACTTTGATAAATAGTTCCTCTACCTTGGTTTTTTCATCATTCTACCCTCCACCCATTTCATTTCCCACCTTGATAGGCATATGTGATTATAAATCTATTCTACCTTATTTTATACTCCCTTTTTATTCACATCTTAAAAACATGCTAGCACATAATATTTTCAAATTTTATCAAATACTAATGATTTATATCTTGTAAGAACCTATCAAGACTCAATCTCTTTGAGTGCATGTCAGTTCACCAAGAAAGGGGTGGGAAGAATATTGACACTTCATATGAGTGTTGTCCCTTATTACCACTTATTACCAATCCAACTATATCCTAAAACCATTATCTAAGCTATTTCACCTCTTTTACATATTCCAATATTTTCCCACTTCTTATCCCTTTTTCCTCACCTTAAGCTCCTCTTTATAGTCTATTATACTAGGTCAATTGGGTTGACCCTGGACAATTTTGGGTAAAATTCATTTAGGGTCTAGGTTGGCTCTTGGTTGACCTAGCCCATGACCTAGTGAATTTTTGTCCATAATTGTACTAGGTAGACTAAGGTGACCTTGTCAACCAAAATTTTTGAAAGGGAATAGGGTTAAATATGCCTATATATACAAGATCATTTCATCATTATTTAAAAATTAACATGAGTTATTATTCACTTACACTTATTTACAATTTGATCTTCTACCATTTTGCTTGAGGAGTCTTATCTTAGGTTTTATACTTGGATAATCTAGTCTTGTGGAGAAGTCATGGATGTTTTTGCCTTTCTTAGTGATCCTTACAATCCAAAATAACCTCTTGAGAAGTCCTTTTGGCCAAGGGAGATATTGAGTCTCAATGGGTTCATATTTTAGGTAAGTATTCTCAAACTTTACTACTCTATTTTAGTAGATATAGGTAGAATAAGTATTGGCTTCAAATAATATTTCTCTTTTTATTCCATGTATTAGGGTCCTGTTCATGCATAGATTAATTGAGATTATCCAATGCATGTTTATTTATTTACTATCCCCCACTTTGTGCCATAAGTTTGGTGAGTACTATATTATACTTTACTTTACTTGTTATTACTATATTGAGTATGAAAGCATAGGACCTAGCTAGGATTATCACATGATTGTGCTTGGCTGGAGGCTTTAGAACCTTCCCTAGCATCATTTATTATGGTAGGAAATCCCCAAATTTGGTATAATAGATATTCATATTGGTCATGTTCCAGATTATCTAATGTATCCCTAATATAAAGTATAAGTATGATTTATCTTATTTGAGTTAGGATTGATTTATAAACATGGTGCATTTCTAATTACATAAACTATCATTCTAATCAATCTTATGCTAACTATGAATGCAATATGACACATTTCCAAGGTCATTCCCAAGGTCAATGATAGTTGGTCTAATCTAAGGCATACAGTGGATATAACCCCAAATACCCTTTCTATCTCAAGGATACTAATGGCTACTCAAAATAACCTTACCCAAGAGTATAATAGTTAACCTTCCTTGGATCAACCTTATGATTTATATCCCTACATCAATGAGTCATTAAATCAAGACTTCATGGTAAATTTGGTAAATATGCCATCTATGACTCAAGATGAAGTACCAAATGGAGGAGTGACTAATGAGAAGTGTGTTCAAGTCAGGTTTAAATTGGTCAATTATCATCAAGATGACTCATGTGTAGTCAAGGGAAATCCAACATATATGTGTGTTCTATAGATTCAAAGACAAGAAGCAAAAGGAAGGTAGTTGAATAAGTTCAAGGGGTTGTTAATTATTCTTTAATGAATGTTCAAATAAATAAAAGGGTATGTCTGTCTAATGTCATTTGAAATACATAAGTCAAAAAGATTAGAATTTTAGAAGTTATTTCATACCTCAAAACTCTCAAGGTATAGGAAGAATGATTCTTACTAGTGGACAGGAAAAATTTAGCAGTCCTTTCACTAACATTGTATAACAAATGAAGAGGTCTCATGTGAATGTGTCAATGTGGGATACATTGTTAATACATAGACAAGTAGAACTACTTCAAGAGGATTTTTCCAAACTTAGTTTGATAAACAAATAGCCTATTCAAAGAGAGTTAGCCTTAACAAACACAATGATTATAAGTGAAGGATAGTCAAGTAAAGTTGAAAAGGTAGAAAAATCTCCTCCATTTTATCTATCCATCATTATTGGAGATTATTTGGTACATAATTATCTCATTGATAGTGGAGCTAGTACTTGTGTCATGCCCAAACAAGTAGCTGATAAATATAACTTGAAGTATAAACCCCATAATCAAGGTGGAATTAAATAAAATGGTCTTATAAATTACATAATTCATGATCATTGTGATGGAGTCCTTGAGGAAGACCATGATAACATTCTAGAGAAAGTTGCATGGGGAAACTATCTTATACACATGGAAGATGATGTAAGTATCTCAAATATGGAAAAACATGGTATCCTTTGTGAACACTTAATTATACCTACTAAAGAAGAGAACACTCATGAACATGAACATGAACATCATGAACAAGTGGAAGACATGTGGTAGCAGATCGATGCCATAGTTCAAGAATTTGAGGAGGTTAGTAGGGCGTTAGTTCTTCAAAAAGAATGTAGATCTGAGGTTGAGGTCAGCCATGTTCCCAAAGAGTATAAAAAGGATCTTAATATCTATATAAAGTAATAAATAACCTTTCTAAACCAAGACATGTTTAAGGAGCATAAGGAAGAGTTTGAAGTGTTAGATGAGAAAGAAACAACTATGGTAAATCAAGAAGATGGTCTTGATTACTTACAATAGCAAGCATATCATATCTCAAATTCATTTAAATTTTAAAATGTTTTAGTTATATCCAATGATCTAATTAAATAATGTCAAGTGAGCATGACATAATTCAATCCAGATGTAAAGACAAACAAGTTCCTTAGTGAGCTAGATGGAGTGTTATTAGATAATCTAAATGACAAACTTGCAGTAAGTAAAAGACCTAACCATGGTAAGTCACTTGACTATCTCCACAAATAAGTGGCCATTGATAATTATGCATCATATGAATATTTGTTTTATTGTAGCATCAGTGATGTGAGAGGCATTGTCTTTAACCTTGGTTGAAGCAATGAATAAGTTTCTTCACCTCAAGCATTTTGAGGTATTGTACATACTAGAATAGGTGTATTTTTGCTTGTTGGTATGTGTTTTACCTAAGTGTTCATGAGAACACAAGTGAGTGTATTTTTATTGTCTTATGTGCTTATTTCCTTATTATGTGTGGTGTTTTTGGTATCCTTGAAAAGGCTTGTTAGTGTCAATAATAGTGTATAGGTGACTCTATTACCCAAGGATAGGAGAAGGCTATTGGTCCTTAACATAGAAGTCATACTACCCCTAGGAAAACACCAAAATGTTGATTGTATTTAACCCTAGGTCAAATTAGGTCAGACCCTTATATATTGAAACCTTCTATAGGGTCTGTGTAAGTCATAAATGGTCACATGGTCATGTTTAGGGTCACATTATATGTTTTATCCTTGTCATATGTTATATTGTCTTAATATTATTTATGTCACATGTTGGTCACTCTAGGTGAATTATACGGTTTCCATAAAAATAAAAGTATGTCAAGATAATATATAACATACAAGGAGAAATTTTAGTTTCAATTAACCATTATGTAACTGACATGATGTAGTTTTAACATGGAAAGGAGGAAATCACTACAAAATAGGTAGTTTTAAGTAGCTATATAGACAAAGAAACCACTTGGAACATGAGAAGGATTTAAGAGAGTCCCTTTAGTTCCCCACATGTATTTTCTAAACTTTATAAGTTAGAAACAGGTTCAAAATTGAGCAAATTTGATCCATCTTTCTTAACACTCTCTTGAGCAAGTCAAATACGTCAACCAGTTTCCCTTTAGTATAGATAAGAGGATGAGATTTGGTATGAGTGCACTTGGGATTTGAAAGTAGTCTCTATGAGATCTCATTACATGGAATTAGTTTTTAGATTTGTTGACTAATCTACATGAACAAACTTTAAGACTTTTAATGCCTTCAAACTATGTTTATAACCCTTGCACCTTTGGTTTTCCTATCTAATTGTAGTTGTCTGATGTTTCCAAGTGGTGTAGGTATATTTTTATATATTTATCTTCCTTTCCATGTTATTTTCATCTATTTTGGCATGTGTCAATATGTATCTATAGGAAAGATCACTCTATTGTGATAGAGATGCAAAATTATCAATGGTTTACAGATAGTTTTTTTTTAGTTGCAGTGTTTTGTCCTCTCAAAATGGCTTCAAACCAAAGGTAATGCACTTGTCTTACATCCTCTCTAAGCATGGTTATGGTCTAATCAAATTCAAAAGACCAATTAAAGTATCAAATATTTGAAACTAGGTGGATTTGAAGATGGTTCATATACATAGACATACTTCAATATAATAGTAACGTATAGGACTATACAGGAAGTCTGAGATAGAGTATTCAAAATGCTCTAGAGGTGTTTAGATTCAATTGAGGCCTTTAACTAAGCTTGAGAGCATAGAGAATATCATTATTATAGTGGTGAGGTTACTACACATACTCAGACCCAAGTTCATGTTCATAGGCTAAAAAATTTATAAGAGGGAGTTATTACCTTAGTTTCTCTAAAAAGATTCTTTCCCTTACACAACATCATCTTTTGGTGGACATTGTTGAGGTCTAGGCAGTTCTAATCATTTCACTCTTGTAGTATAAACCTAGAGGTTACACCTGAACACAAGAAGAATATTTCTAGGTTAGTAAATGATAATGTTTGGGTGGTTTCAATTCAATAAAGATTATACTGAATATGCTTAGAGAAAACACCATGATTTTAAGCAAAATGAACCTTAAACTTGTAGACTTGTAGTACTTGATAGCAAGTGACAAGAGCATGGCCTCAAGACAAGATTTAATAATTTCAAGTATGATGGATCTAATGAATATAAGAGAATAAAATATGTGATCTTAAAACAATAAAATTCCCACCTATAGGAATCTCATAACTCCTCATAAGGTGACATCTATAGTCTGACTATAGATCTATGGACTATGGATGGTAATGGTATGAAAACATGATGTCAAAGGTATGATATGAGATCATATATGTGTGAAATGGTCCTAGTGACCTCATAAATGAGTATAAGGATTAAACATAATGCTCAAACATATAGACACCTATAGGATTCTCAATTTCCTAGATATACATACCTATAGGTGACATACTCAGCAGTCTAGTTCCAACTAATAGAGGGGTACAATTTAAGATCTTGACATGAGTTTGAAGTGAATGAACATGTAAAAATCACTATAATAGTGAATATAATAATAATTTAAAAATATTATAAAAGTTAAATACATACAAGCAAATAGGAATAGTTCAAGTTTCTTAAACTCTATCAAACCTTGCATAGTCTTTAGACCTAAAAGCTAGTTTTGGGAATCATATGTGTTGAAGGATCTATGAGTTTGATTAATCATTGAATATTATTATAGATCATAGTCAAGATTTGGGATATACCTCTATATACTTAGTTTATCCTACTAATATGGGAAGTACCCTCTATTTTATCTCAGACAGAGGGCCCTTCACAAACAAGTTAATCTACAGACTTATGGTGCATGAATGATAAAAGGATATAATTAAGAGTATTAATACATCATGAAAAAATGTTAAGGTTTTTTTTTTATATTAAATTTTTTTTAATAGGCACCTAAATTTATTGTAACATTCATAACTGTCTATATGCATAAAAATTACAGTTAGGCCTATTAGGCCTAGAACTAGGCCAAAACCTTACAAGTGCCTAACATCACTCATAAATCCATATGATCATTTCAAAATAATTTTATAACCTTTATATGGGAGTATATGATTGATAATTATCACTAGTTTTCAAGGAAAAACATATAGGTGGTCAAATTAGCCTAAATCTATCTCATGCCTACTCAAAATGTAGTCAAGAGCTTGAGAAGCCAATTTAATTTGGTCACATATATGCAAGCACTATGCATGGTGACTCAAGGAGTTGGGAATAGTTGAGGGGGGTCCCTAGCTTATTCTCATTGGAAATTTTTTGGAGGTTAGCATCTAGTTTTTATGAATCATTGTTAACAAATAAACCTTCATAAAACCCTATCAAGAACCATATGGAAAAAATATCATTGGTGAAGCATCTAGGAGGGGTCAAATGATTGTGAGACTTATTTTTAATTATCTATCACTCTCTCAATATCCTTGAAACCTAATTTATCCATACTATCATGTGTATGAACATGTATAATACTGAGTTTCTTGCAAGATTTGAGTTATTCTACATGTGCATAAGGGAATGAGTAAATGAAATTCATTTAGGGGGGTATTTATAAACTTCTAATAAATCTTATTACTCATTTATCACCTTTTTTTAAATTAATAGATCTCTATTACACCATTCATTACAAGCAATCTAAATAGACAGTGAGAAGGCAAAGTGACTGTCAAAGATAAGAAGTGAGAAGTATTTTTTTAGTTTCATTCAAGTCTATTTGATAGACCAGAGGTAGTCTAATTTATTTTCCTAACACCTCTTCAACAAAATTTCTTTGAGAAACTATAGGCTACCTAAGTGATAAATGTGAAAATTGAATCTAAAAGATCTAATGAATGATTGTAGATAGTGAATGACAAGTGATAAGGATGAGTCTATTAGTTGGAGAAGAAAATATGACCTACACTCACCGCATTTACACCTTATCATGTCAAATCATATGTGTCAAGGCTTCTTATGGTAGTTTCAAATAGTCAAGTGGATGACTCATCATCAAGGTAGTTTCAAAGCAAGTTCATGAAGAGTCTATATGCTAATTTGAAGAAGATGTCATGCTTTAGATCGATATATATCTAAGAAGACATTTATATCCTATTCTCCACTTCATTATATGTCATTGTAACTATTTATCATGGTTTGAAACTTGGACTTGTGACCCATGAGCTTCACTTCTCTATCCTCTTCTATGCTCTATATATTAAAGCCTTTTTGGCTTTGTAATGGATCCATAATTGGTATGGTGAAGCCCTACTAGTTTTGACACTTCATTTACTTTAAATAAAGTTTTTTAAAGTTTATTTATTATTTTAAATATCTTTCCTAAGTTTTTTTTAGTTTAGGTGGATGACAAGTGATGAACATGATCTCCTTACCTCCATTTTTCTCTTACATGTCTTGTGTGAGTGATATCTCTTCTAATAGGTTTCATAAAGTGTATGTGTTTGTTAAGTGTGTATTTAAGTGTGCGAGGGACTAGTAGTGTCTAGTATCATAAATTATTTTTACCCACCTCTAGATAGGCATAATAATCTACATCTATGATAAATACTTATGCTAGAAGGACATAGACTTAAGGTCAATTTTATTAGTCTCCTATCATGGTACATATGCAAATTTTTTGTGTGTAGTTATCTTGGTGTATAACCTCATTATCATAGGTTTATATTATG
Organism: Torreya grandis; assembly: GCA_037957365.1. NCBI lineage: Eukaryota > Viridiplantae > Streptophyta > Pinopsida > Cupressales > Taxaceae > Torreya > Torreya grandis. Next base: position 35,928 of record JARHVA010007231.1, on the reverse strand, counting down.
TCTAATTTTTCCATTTTTACCCCAAATAGTGACTATTCAAGTGTAGTGTGAGCATATAATATAAATCAAGGGAGTTATCCCTTTCAAAACCTAGAGATCTATCTCTTGAGTGGCTTATCTATGATGAGATATAGTTCCATGTTATCCTAAAATTGATAAGGTTTATTCAAATTATCTAGGGTGAAATTTTAGGATATAATATCTACCTCACCTCAAAAGGATAGGATAACCATATAACTATGAATAAATCATGTAGCATATATGATAACATGTCTAGGTAAATTTATCATTGAAGTTCATAGAATGTGATCACATCAAGACCTAAGATACATGATAAAGATCATGGAAACATACAGATAGAAACAATATAATCTCAATAAGTAAATAATCACACACATAATAACACTCAAATTCAAGTCAAAATATAATGCTTCAAAGAGACCTAAAACAAGGGGCATGTTCAAATAATGCATAATTAAGTGAACATTACTTATTCAAATGTCCAAAAAATAAATAATGACATATTTAAATTTCCATACAAAAAGTAATAATATATTAAAATGTCAAATTTAAAATAAAGGCATGAGGGCCAAAAACCATGGAACATATTCAAATGCTCAACAAATAGTAGGGTGAGACACTCAAGGAAGTGCATAAATGAAAACATAAGCAACAAGCATAAACATATCATAGCTACCATGGATCAAATATGTTAGTAAAAAAATTCAAGTTCATAAAATATCAAGTACAATGTGAAATATATAAACATGGATAAAGGCATGTGTAATTACATATTAGCTCAAACATGATATTGTAAAGTTACTAGAGAATGATATAACCTAGAAGTATCATGATAAAAGAAGGTGGATGACCCTAACATCTTAATGACATGAGTAAAGGGAAATACCAACATCCAAAGTTAATAGATCATGCATTTGTGTATTTTGGTATCAAATTCAAATGGAAGTAGGAAACACATTTAAGTAAAAATAATTGATATGATATCCATCAACATAGAATTAACACATAAATTCTAAAGAGTCAATAGGATATGATATCCATCAACATAGAATTAACACATAAATTCTAAAGATTCAAGAGTCAATAGAATAAATATTGTAGTATTTGACATTATCTACATATGTATAATGGGACTCTATAGTTAGGAAGAAAAAATAGGATTAATAGGAGCACAAGTTCATGTAACCTATAATTGAGTGTTCTATAGTTTCTTTGGAACAAAAATAATAGGAACATGTGTAGGTGCTTTGGATATCTAAATGTGGTGTGTAGTAGATGAGGATTATATGGAATAAAGTATGTATATCTCATGTAATGACTTATCAAGTACTAGCCACCTAGTAAAGGAGATTCCTTATTGGTTACCCTTTTATAGTGGATTATACTTAGTATGCTTGATAATTAACTACTGAGTATAAATTTCTTTTGTTAAAGAGGATTATCATATAGAATTATAGAAACTATAATTACCCAATTGAAATGAATATATTTAAGACACCCATGCACTATAAAATGTACTTCTCAAAGACTATATATCCATTTTCATCCCAATAAGATATCAAATACATCTATAAAAGGTATAATTGAGAATGTAATAACCATATGTGTGGGACCCACCTAAAAATATAAGTCAATTTCACCAAGAACTCACTTTGAGGTCCCATCAAATATTCTAATTGATCTTGTATAATGGTTTAAATCATGATGAACATAGCTCAAGTGTATAAGTAAATTCATGGCATAAATTTTTTTTTTTGCACCATTATCAATCATAACCCTATGTATAGGTTGTTTATCAAAGTATGCTCAAATGAATAAGGAATGAAGCTATGAGTTATCATCCTTAATCTCAATATCATCAAAGGTAATATAAGGTCTTTGAAACATATAAGGTTTATGCCATGTGTAAGTGCCAATAATCCCATCTAGTTAGTGTTCATAGTGTGATGGACGAGGATATACATTGTATGCCATTTAATCTTCTAGTTATTTATTATAATGGCCTTAAAAATATTTCTAAATATCTTATATTTTATTATGATCATTAGGTTATGAACCTAATTCATTTGGAGGATCATAAAATTTAAAATTTTGGTCATTGATAAGATTTTAGATATTATGCTTCAAGATAAAACATTAGTTTGTATAATTCCCTAGGCCTTGATGATAATTAAAATAAGCACGCAAATCATATCATTTAGGTAAAGGCTAACTCATATCAACCTCTATAGGATGAGGGAGAGATATAATATGAAAATCTACTATCCATGGGTGTAATGAAGTGGGATACTCATGTACATGTGTAAATGATCTCCTTGGTGTATTGGATAACACAAGCCAATTAGGTTGTTGTGAAACTGCATTAACCATGGTAGTTATTTCCTTTTTATGCTCAAGAGGTTTTACCCTATATCTTGGTTGTATTGTAAACATGACATTGGATGTAGATGTAGTCAATGTGTTTGGTACATAATTTTTTTTGATGATATAAGTTTCATTTCACAATCTTGAACAACATGCAACAAAACATCAAAGGATTTATTTTTTTGAGAAATGATGGACTCATGTAGAGGATCAAGAAAACTATATTTTAATGTCTTAAATTTATTTATCCACCATAGCATTGTTCATTTTATCCAACATTATCTTGTACCTTAAAACATATTCATTAATAGGTTCTTTGGTTCCTTGTTTATTTTTGTGTGAATTGGGGCATTGCAGACACTAGAAAAAATTACACTAACAATTTTTTATGACTAAATTCCTTAGAACCCCCTAAACCCCCCTAAAACTTCTAAATCCTTAACCAACCCCTCTTAACCTAACCAAATCACTATTATCCTATTTAAAAATACTATTTGAAAGTACTATTTAATATCATTATTCACTATGGGACCCATTATCACTATTCATGATGACATCGCATATGACATGGAAAGTGACATGTAAGGTGATATGGTAAGTGACATGGCTTAGAAGTGATGTGGCTTGATTTGAGACATCATACCCCACCTAGGACCCTTTACCATTGTGCTTAATGACCTCATTTAAGCATCACAAGGGTCTCCCCTTGAAATATGGCAAATTTTCCCTTAAGGGGCCATCATTAAACATATATTTTTCCTTTGCACATGAAATTATTCTTCAAAATTAGATACCTACATCTTTAAAGACAAAGGGCACCCATTTTTGACTTCTTAACCTAAATGGTAGACTCACGAACCCAAATGGGAATCCCAACCAACCTCATCCTTGACTAATTTAGGTACCACATTTGGTGAGACATCTCTTTAAATTCTTGGATGAAGAAAAGAAAGGGTGATGAAAATTCTTTGGTCTCATTTATACCCATGTGCATGATTCCCATTCAAAATTAGAATCATGTGCAAGGTGGAAAACACACCAACCCAAATGGGAGACTTATGATCAAGGTGAGTATCCCAAAAACCTCATACTTGACTTATTTATGAGACCCAATCGGATAAATTTTAATTGCTTCACTATTCCTCTATTTTGGCATGTTTCATCACATCAAATGCTATAAATACCCCCCTCCCCTTCACCAAAGGTTAAGTTGGAAGTTAGTCTTTGGTTATTAACATATTGCTACATGTTTTTTAAGGATGGAATCATTTTTAAGGTCATAATATTGGAGGATTGAAATAATTCAAAGAAATGAATCTCCAACCAAATTACTGTAGGAATTTATCTTCAACAACATCATCAACAACAACATCATCTTCATCATCAATAAAGCTTGGAAGGTAATACCCATTTATTATGTATTTCCTTTCAGTATTTCCACTTTATTACCTTGAAATTAAATCCATTTTTTACCATTTTCCATATCAATCCATTGATATTATTTTCCACATTTGATCATTTTGATTCCATTTACCATTTCACTACCTTTACCCTCTCTACTCCTTTACCATTTTCATCCTCTTTATCTCCTTCCCCTTTTGCCTCCTAAATAACTTATTTACTTATATTTTTAAACCATTTATACATATAATATTTATCATCCTAACCAATTTCAAACCTTAGCCAAACTATATTTACCCTTACCAAATTACCAAACCAAAAACCACCGCTTTGCCTTAATCAATTTTCAGCACTAATTAATTTATCTAGTCATAGTTTTGGCAAAATATTTAACTTATTGGTTTAAAATTTCATTATTTGTTCTTATTTTATGTTTTTAGTTTCATTTTTATATTATTTTATGAAAATTATGTCATTTATATCTATCAACTTAAGTGTTTAAAATAGATGGATTGACAACCTCCTAGAAAGCTTTCACTTCTAGGATCTAGCTCATGCTAGGCAATCCACCCATCTACTTCTCTAATAAACAGGTTTATTTTAGTGTTTTATTATTTTCATTTCATCCTTACAAGCCAAATATGATCTCTCCATAATCACTTGTATCTAACATGCACACTCTAATATGTATTCTTCTACACCCTTCATAACTAGTTTTTACTTTTCACACTTAGGAAAAAGCAAAAATTAGATAGAAACAATCATATGAAACCTTTCCATAAATGTTAATAGATAAGTGTGAAAAAAATGATATGAATTATGTTTTAATTCTTATATATATTGTAAATGTAAATCATAGAACCATCTCAAGGCATAGTCTTTAAAGCTGCTTGGAAATAATTTCTTTAAAAGTTTATCATTGGAGGCATTTTAAGGGCATGCTACATAAAATAATTGAATATGTTGGGCATGATCACACTTGTCATCATAAAATGGGAAATTATGTGAAATAAAACTAGTTATCAAATGTTGAAAATACATCACAAGTGTAGAAGGGTAATGTAATACATATTGGGAATCAATAAGTTGAGGAGACTTTAAAGCCTTTTGTTCAATGTTTATAACTTTATCCTCCAATGTCTTTATAGATTGAATGAATGTTTGAAATAGAGATACATTGGGGTTTAAATTGGTAATTGAGTAGTCACCAATGTAAAATTAAACATGGTTTTAGTAGTAATACTTACTAAAACCAATATTTGAGTTGAAATAATTGGTAATTCAATGGTAGATGTAGTAATAATAGTCTTAGGAAATAAAGGTTGAAGGACATATCTTGTGCCCCCATTATAAGTATGAAGTGGTAATGTGTTCAACAGGATGGTTGTATATATATGGGGATGACCCATAGATTGAATTATATGATCAATAGATTGACCTACTTGGTCATTTATGCATTTTTATTTTTTAATATCTAATATTGTATTTTAGGATTTAATCAAGATCTTCTCATGATATATTTGCTTATGATTTAAATAGATGGAATCACAAAAAAATGAAATAGATTTCACTTGATCATGATATATTTTTTTATGTTCATTGGTTTTAATTTTAATAATATTCCTCTATGGTAACTTAATCAACATGTTACTCATTCTCAACATAAGTTATTCTGTTTTGAAGCTATGTGGATTAAACACAAAGGTTTTATACAAATTGTGGCTCAATGGTGGAATATTCCCATTCAAGGTACTCCCATGTTTAGAATAGTCAAGAAACTCCAACACATTAAATAAGAAGTTTATGGCTGGAATAGATACATTTTTGGGCAAGTTTTCCAGCAGAAGAAAAATATAATGGGAAAACTCAAGGCTATTCAGCAACTAATTGATCAAGGGGATGACTCTGAGGGCACCTTAGAAGAAGAGAATAGTCTATCTTCATAATGGAATAATCTGATGGAAAGGGAAGAGGTTTTTTGGAAACAAAAATCCCATAATTAATGGCTCAAAGAGGGTGATAGGAACACTACTTTTTTTCATCTCTCAGCTATGAAACATAGAAAATCCAACTCAATAACTAAGCTTGTCCTGGATAATGGAGACTTTATTACTAAGGATAATGAAATAGGGGAGCAAGCCAGGGTGTTCTTTCAGAATATGCTTACGAAAGAAAATAATACTGATAGAATTGATAGATTTATGAGTCAATTCATTGACAAAACCCCCTATTCGATAACAGAAGAAGACAATCTAGAAATGTTAAAGCCTGTATCTAATGAAGAAGTACATGCTATTTTATTCTCCATGGGTGTTTTTAAAGCCCCAGGTCTTGATGGCTTTCCTCCTATATTCTTTCAAGAATATTGGGAGATTATTAGAGTGGACCTCACGACTGCAGTTTGTGATTTTTTTAGATCTGGAAAACTTTTGAAACAAGTCAATAATACCTTCATTGTACTTGTTCCTAAAAAATCTCAACCTTTACACCTTGCTGATTTTAGACCCATTAGCTTATGCAACACTGTACTAAACTGCTAGTTTTGAGATTTTAACCCTTGCTTGACAAAATTATTTCTCTTGCTCAAAAATGTTTCATCCTAGGCAAACAGATTCTTGATGCAGTGATCACCACACATGATACTATCCACTCCATGGATAAGAGTAGAATCCTTGGGATGGCCCTCAAGCTTGATATATCCAAAGCTTATGATAGAGTCTCATGGACTTTTCTATTCCAAGTGATTAGAAAATTTGGGTTTAATGATAAATTGTCTTGCTTATTATGGAATGCGATCTCTTTTGCTAAATTCTCAGTGCTGGTTAATGGTGTTCTTAGAGAGTTTTTCTCCTCCTCGAGAGGAATTCATTAGGGAGACCCTCTCTCCCCATACCTATTCATCATTATGGCTGAGGCACTGGGAAGATACATACAAGCTAATATAGTTTCAAAAAAGCTAGTAGGCATCAAACCTACCTCCTCCCTTCGTCCTATGGTTCTACAACAATTTGTGGATGATACCATCTTATTTGGTATCTCATCGGTGATCGAAGCTAGAAGATGGAAGAATATACTTAATGATTATGCTAGAGACTTAGGACAAAGAATAAATTTCTAGAAAAGCAATGTGTACTTCTTTAACACTCCCAATGAACTTAGACATATAATCATTGATATCTTAGATTATGCTGAGGCTGGCCTACCAACTACCTACCTAGGTCTCCCACTCTTGGTCAAAGAGGTATCTTTAGGTTTTTGGAATGGTATTTTGGAACATACATAGAGGAAACTTCTTGGGTGGAAGGGGAAACTACTTAGTAGTGCAGGTAAGCTGCAACTTCTTTGGACATCCTTGCAAGGTATTCCTACTTACTTCATGTCTCTTTATAAAATTCCTACGTATTTTGCTAAAAATCTAGAATAGATTTAAAGGAAAGTTTTATGGATGGGAGTGGAAGACAAATGGAGAATGTCTTTAGTCAGATGGGAAAAAGTGTGTCTCCCAAAATCTCATGGTGGACTTAATATAAGATCCATCAGGAAAATGAATAAAGCCCTCCTCTCAAAAGTTAATTGGAATCTGATTCACAACAATAGTGAGTGGGGGGAAATAATGTATGCCAAATACATGCATGGCATTGATGATTCCAAATTTCTTCAACAGGTGGGATTAACCTAGGGGTCTATGATATGGAATAAAATGCTAAAAAGTAGAAGTCTTCTCAAATAGGGAATTAGGTGGAAGCTTGGAAATGGTTGGCAGATTAAACTCTAGGAGGATAATTGGTTAAGGGACAAGCCTCTCATCTCCCAAGGAAACTATGGAGAAATTATAGGCTTGACTACTCAGTTCTTTGGTGATAGGGTTAGTGATTATATGGAAAATAACAATGGGATAAGGAGCTGGAAAAACCTTTTGGATTGTTGTGTGCACAGACCTGAGCTTATCCCAAGAATTTGGAAGATCTAGCAATGTGTTCAGGAGATCAAAATCCCACTCTTCCCTTGGGAGGATGAACAATACTGGTGGTTGGATAAGAATGGATCATTCTCTATCAAATTTGCCTATCATCTACTTACACTTGAAGCTCAAAATAAGGAGGTATGGAAAAAGTTTTGGAATCATAAACTCATTCCAAAGATTAACTTGTTTTGGTGGGTTGCTTCCCATAACAAAATCCTTACTCATGACAACCTTCAAAAGAGGGGGTTTACTTTGGTTAACAGATGTTTTTTGTGTGGTTTTAGAGAGGAATCAGTTTCACACCTATTCATACACTGTGAGTTTACCCAAGATTTATGGGGCAAAATACTTAACAACTTTGGCATTGAATGGGTTTGCAATCATGACCTTAAGGAATTAATTCTCAGCTAGAACTCAACCTTCACACATCCCTGGATTAAGGAACTATGGAAGCAAGCTCTACCATGCTTGAGCTGGACTTTATGGAAAGAGCGAAATCACAAAATTTTTAGGGACACTACTAGAAATGTTGCTTAGGTGTTTAACTCCTTTACTAGGACCATCTTGGAAAGTGTTACAACAGCTCATATTAGTGTTGTGGAGAAAACCCTATCTGAATTTGAAAGTCAAATTGCTACCAAATGGAAGGTTTTAAACCTTATCCTTGGGCATGATAATTCCAAAATTCTTTAAAGACTTCATACTAAATGGATACCACCTAAACCCAATTGGATGAAACTCAATTTTGATGGGGCATCCAAGTTGAGTGGTAAAGCAAGTAGAGGAGGAATAATAAGAAATGAAAAAGGAGGGATGTCTGATATCTATGCTAGTGGCATGGGTTTCTAGATAAATAACTATGTTGAAGTTGTGGCCTTACTTTGGGGATTAAAGTTAGCTATATCCCTAAGAATTAGAAATTTGAATATTTGAGAGATTCAAAGTTGATCATAGATGCCATCAATAAAGCATATAACATTGGTATCCATCTAAAAGACATCATTACAGACATCTAGTTTATTTTACAAAAGTTTCTTGAAGTTGATATTACCCACACCTACAGAGAAGGTAACAGGGTCGTTGATGCTTGTGCCAACCTTGGTTAGCAATTCTCAAGATGGAGGGTATGGCAACAAGGGGCTCATATACCCCCAAACATTAGAGAGATCATTCAAAAGGAGATGACATAGCATGAATGATGCACATTGATGATGAAGATAGCTTTTGAAGGCAGTCCACGTGGAGAAGGCCATTGTGGATCATGGAAGCGGTGGGTAATCCAGGGAATGCTGACAATGTGGACAATGAGAATCTTAAGGATCTTGTTAATTATATAGTTATGTAGTTTCATCCTTTTTGACTTTGGTCTTTCCAATGTTTTGTTTTGCTTCTGACTTTGTTTCTCAGTTGTGTCGTTGGTTCAGTGATGGCATCTTTTGTTTGCTAGCCTTCCTATCTTTTTTGACTGTATAGGGTTCGGTCCCTGGTTTGCCACCTTAATTAATCAAAAACATAGGTGTCATCATGGATCATGGGATTAGTTTCCTCAATGATTTGAGACATCTTAGGTGGTAAGAAATGAATATAAATGTGTTCAATAGTCACACCTCCAAATATAAGGCTACACATAGGTTACATTAAAAATAATATAATCAATAAAATAAAAAGAACAATAATCTAAAACCCTAGTTTATTGAAGATCCTTGGAATAAAAAAAATTACATTGATATAAATTAGGTTCACCAAATGTTTAACCCTAAATTAGATGTGGATCTTGATATATATATATATATATATATATAGGGTTAAAAATATATAAATGAATAAGCACAAGGTTGATAAATAGATCTATATCAATCTGATTAATCATAAAAATTAGATGGAACATATACTAAATTTATTATACTAAGATATGCTAAAATATAAAGTACAACTATGTTATGTATTTCAATGACAACTAAGAAAGATACTCATCTAGTTATGATGTTAATATAGATATAGATCTAGAGCAGGTAGGAAGAAGACTATAAGAATATTATATAATAATCACCAAATTCTAGATTTTTTTCTTTTATAGGCGCAAACCCTTACATCAACATGGGACATTTGTATCAATGTTAGTGTCTAGGTTAGATGCATGTGTCCTATATAGAATACCTACTAAAATTAGACTAGACCACTAGATTATTTTGGTTTTTCCATCACTTTCTCTCTTGTACATTTAGATCTATGTCATGGGTTGTCTCTCCTTATCAAATGATCAAACCCTAGTTCTTAATCTTCATATTTATTATGGTAAAAATCGGTTAGTGGGAACATAGTGTCAAATTGTCCTAAATACCCCTTTATTAATGAACACTAACTACATATCTAAAATTCCTAAGAGGTTCTCAAACTTATGTTGTTCTCCCCTACATGTTATCTTGTGTGTGAATCATGCAATGTGTGATAGAAAAGTACAATAGTGACCTAGCTTGTAACTTTAAAAAAATAATTCTTGAGATAATCATTCAATACTTTAGACCTATAAATATGTTTTGACTATTATTAATATGGAAATATGTTTAAAATTGGAAGATTTTCTCACTTTAGTGCTTGATTGAATGCTTTTGGTAAGTTTCTTATTGAGTAGGTAAGAATTTTCTAACTGAGGAATGAGTGAGAGTTGATCTTATATTTATACCAATCCCTTTGAAGAATATCTTACATAATAACACTTAGGCAAACCATTAAGATATGCTTCATTCAAAAATCATAAGACTTTTAGAGTAGTGGACACTTGCATAGGTAATGATACTTATGTCAATATAAGTGTCTAACTAGGAAGCAAGTGTCTAGGTAGCTACAAAATAGGTATAGATCTAGAAATTATAGAGACATAAGATAAACAATATAGGTAATATATAAGTCAAAGGTCATCAATTTAAGATTGGTCAAACTAATAAATAGGCCATGGGGAATAATAAATATTATATGGGAGACTTCGAGAAGTAGAAATGGTTTATAACTGAGAGTAATAACCAAGGTTTGAGTTTACCAAGTGTAAAATACTGAGAAACTATATAATCTAGAAATAGTGTCTACACATCTAAACATAGGAGTAAAAATTGACTACCACTATTGATCTAATATTATTTGATCCTATTTGTGTGAATGAAAGTATAGATTTACTAATCTTAATCTAAACTAAGATTCAAATATATTAGAGCAACAAAGAAATAAAATAAAACACAAACTTCAAACCTTAAGTGCTCAAGATTTCTCCATTACAATATGTATCTGATTTGCTCTTTCAAATATGTGTGCTCACTCCTCTAATGTAAGATAGAATGGGTAGTGTTGTGGTTCAAATGATCTTTGGATGATTTGATTCACATTTTGATTTGCCTTTGATTCAATAGAAATTCATTAGCTCAAGTTTGGATGGATGAATGTGATGAACTACTCATCTATTTATAGATTTATTAGAGACAGATTGAATAGTGGAGAATTAATTTATTTATTCAAATCAAATGAATAATAAATGGTTGATAATAAGTCCTCATCCATGAGTATGATGACTAATTTAAGAGTTTGAGATTAAAATGGCGTTAGTTGGATGAGTCACAAAGAATTAAGTAGATGGGTTGAAAATTCAAGGGGTGACTCATAAGGAGGTTAAGAATGTTGAGGAACTAGTTATGTGAGTCAATAAGTGAGGGAAATAAAGGTGGTAGCATGTCTGGGTGAGTTGGAAATTTTGGAATTATTTATTAGAAACAAAGATTTAAGTGTGCATAATTATTTATTTAATTATGTAGTTTGGAGTGAAATTAGTGTTAATTTTAAATTGAATTTAATAGAGACAAAATTAGTGCATTTTGACATTAAATAAAATTTAGGTGTCTACATTTCCCCTCTTTGAATTAGTGTTGTGAATCTATACTGTTTCAAAGAATAGTAGAAGTAGATTATTTATGATAAAAAAGGAAAATTTTACCCCAACTGAATGAAAATGAGTGTGATGATGCCCCCTCAAGAGTTTGTGTAAGAACATAGACAAATGCTTGAAATGGATGAAAAGAAGAAATGGTTAAAATGATATGGATGAAAGATAAATAAATTTTCATGTGAATCGATGTCAATTTTTTCAAGATGATGATTGTGTAAAAATGTTACCCTTGGTGAATTAAAACTAGAGTATGGATTTGAAAAACAATATTTTTAACCATTCATAGATTCCACACTTATTGTTATTGATAATGATGTAAGGATCAATTAAGTAGGTGTGATAATGATATATCTTAGTAATGATAAACTACATATCTATAAATATAACAATATATTGAATTTGTAAATCTAATTTTGTTGATTTTACATTGAAAGCTGGTTGCAAAGTTTTGAAATCAAATGTATAATAAATTGATACATTAGTAGAGACCCCATTAACAAAGATGAAAATTGAGGATAAGGAGATAGGACCTGGTACTACTAGGACTATTTCATAGGGCACACATGATGTAGTTAGGTCTTCATAGGCATTGAGATTGAGAAATGAGTAGGCATTGATAGATAGGCTCCAAGAGGATATCAATGCTTGAATAGAGAGATATATGGGATGCATCATGAGGTATCAAGACTATAGGTAATTTTAGCTAGTAAAGAAGAGTAGGTTACTAAGATCAGATGACTACAATCTAATATTGATAGGCTACAAGGTATTTTGGATGGGATGGAAGGGGATGTTATGGTTTTAGGTGTGCGTACACATGATGAAGAGACATATACACTAGATGATACACCTCTTGTACAGTGATATAAATAGGAGATGGACACAAATCAGATAGAGATTGTAGAGCTGTGGGTGTTGTTAGTTATATAGGTGTGATTGGTTATATTACATTGATTTATGAGGGAAATGGAGAAGGTTACATACTACAGGAGTCTATATGAGGAGGTTGTTCCCTAGGATTAGAGAGAATCTTCATTCAGAGAGTACTCTATGAGATGGTCAATATCTACCAAATCTGTACAATTAGTAGAGTCATAGCAATCAGTGAGATAGATTCCTCACAGGATGGGCCTTCCATGAGATACACCTTAGTACTTTGATACTTCCTCAAAGGGAAAAGATGAGACATAGTTATAGTACTTGAGTGATGTATACATATATTTAGATGTATCAATTTGTATAGGCATATTTGATATATATATCAACTGTCCATAGTACATATATATATATATATATATATATATATATATATATATATATATATATATATATATATATATATAATGGACATTTGATGGACTTTGTGCATTATATTGATTTGATGGATGTATGTATGGATAGATAGTTGCAATAATTTTACCTCTTATATTTGTGTTTTACATTATCATTGATGATTATGATTATGGATATGTGATATTTTTTTATTCTATTTAACATTATGCTTATGGATATATGATGGATGATGAATGTTAAATTGCTAAATTTGATTTTTGTTTCATTGCATTGGATTTCTAATAAATTTTGAGTATTTGAGCAACCTAATTTTTAATATAGCTTAAAACATAAAACCTCCAATGATATAGAATAATCATGATGGATTTTTTTGTTTTAAGAATTTGAGAAAGAATAACTTATGCCATATCAAAAGTACATCATGATATATTCATAGCCCTACTATATATTCTTGTGCACAAATTAATCTAGAAACACACACATGAAAAATGAAAAGATAATTTCAAAACACGAGACAACAAGGTAATGGAAAATTAAAACACACAAAAACAAGATGTTAATACAAATGAATTTATTCGAAATGACTAACACACACACAATATGTTAATACAAATGAATTTATGTTAACAAAAATACAACAGTTGAAATACTCTCATGATAAATAACTAACAAAGAATAAAAAACAAAGCAAAGGATAACACAAAGTATAAAAATAACCAACTTAATGGATAAGGATGGAAATTAGATTAAACTAACATAATTAATGTCTAAGGATATAAATGAGATGAAAATAACCAACTTAATGGCTAAGGATATAAAAACAAAACAAAAATAACCAGCTTAATGGATAAGGATAGAAAAACAAAAAGAAAATAACCAACTTAATGGCTAAGGATAGAAAAAGAAAAAGAAAATAACCAACTTAATGGCTAAGGAGAAGAAAACTATAAAAAAGATGAAATAAAATAAAGACTTGAAGAGTTTTGGCCAAGAGTGAGGTAAGGAACAAAACTAGTGAAATAAGAATAAAGGTAAGAGGTATTGACATTTTGGATATGGATGATGGGGAAAGTGGTACCTAAGCTAACCCTAGAGACCCCACGCCTCTAATCACTACCTACATAAGCCTCCTAAGACAAAGACTATGTGGGGATATTAGGCCTGATGTAGTTCTCTCAGTGTGGGAAGTGAAGTGAAGTGAAGGAAGATAGTGGATGAAAGAAGTGAAGTGTTTGTGAGTGACCCACCCAATAACAAGTGAATGGAAGTTTTGGGAAAATGTGGACCTTTTTTTTGGTTATTTTTATAAGTTTTTTTTTTTTAATTTTGAGACTTGGTAACTTATGTTGAAATAAGATATTATATGTTTTCCAAAATCATGAGAAAGAATACAAGCATTAAAAGTAATATGAATTCTAAATCCTAACATGTTATAGGACAAAATGTCTTATAGTACATAAAGGACACACTTGGACATATACAATGAATGATGAAAGGATGATGCCCCTAAATAATAGGGGTCATTATAGATAATGGATTTACACATGATGCTAGAAAACTAGTTTTTACCATTGTACTTATCCAAAGCGCAAGCAAACTGGTTTTCAATTTTGGATGATCTATGTAAAAAATGTTCTTTTCTTCTTTTCTTATTATTATTTTTTTTTTGTTTTTTTGTTATTTCTCTAATATTTGTTTTTTTATTTTTAGACCTTAGGTACACCAATAACAACATAGATAAAATTTAATCATAGAATATTTTAATAGGTTCATCAAGCTCCTCTCCATCTTTTGTTACCAATTTGTAAGCTCTTGATCCATATTTGGAAATAATGATGTATGGACCTAGCCAATTAGGTTCAAATATTCCCTTATTTTCTTGTTTAAAATTAATTTATTTGAGAACAAGATATTTGAATTCAAATTCCTTGGCTTTAATCTACTTATTATAGATATAGTGTAGGCATTTATGATAAACTTATAGGTGGTTTAGAGCATTGAGTCATTTTTTATCTATGAGGTCAAGTTCACTTAGGCATGATGTTTGATAAGATTATTCATCTATGATTTGTTGTAAATATATTTTTAAATATGGAATCTCAACCTTAGCAGGTAAAATAAACTCACTACCATAAACAAGGGAATAAGGGGTTACCCACATGGGTGTATGGATACTATTGTGGTATGCCCAAAGGGTAAGATACAATTGGGTGTACTAGTCATGACAAACTTTATTGACAACATGTTTAAGAATACGTATAATATTTTTGTTTTTTACCTCAACTTGACTATTTCCTTGTGGATAATATGGAGTGCACCATTTATGCTTGATATGATAAGTATTACAAAGAGCCTTGACATATTTATTTTTAAAATATTTACCATTATCCAAAATAAGAGTGGATGGAATAACAAAGCAATAGATAATGTGGTTAAGGATAAAATTATAAATTTTCTTTCTAGTTACATAGGTAAGAGGCATTACTTCTACCCACTTAGTAAAATACTTAGTTGCATTGATAATATGTTTGTGTTTGTCAGAGGAGCTAGGATTTATTTTCCTAATGAGATCTAACCCCCATGTGTAAAATGGCCAAGGTGTTATTATAGGATATAAATATTGTGATGGAATATGGATTAAATCTCCATGATTTTGAAAAGGGATACAATTTTTTATGTAAGTGCATGAATCAGATTCCATTGTTAGCCAATAGTAACCAACTCAGAGAAGTTTTTTTCCAATTACCATACCACTTAAATGTGCCCCAAAATCTCCCTCATGAACCTCTCTAATGACCAAAGTAGATTATTAAAATTTTAAATAGTGTAAAAGGGTCCCATCATAGCCATGGTGATATAGGTTATTACCCATGATGGTATAATAGTATGTGCATTGAATAATGGATTTGAACTGATTGGAGGATAGATTAGGCAGAAGGGTATGAGTGTGAAGGTATGTATAAATATCAAATTACCATGGAGAAGTGGGACCAACCACCTCATAAACCATTTTAGCATCTAGCGTATCATAAGTAGGCACCCTTAAGTATTCAACCAAGAATTTATTATGCTTTGTAGTCAATTTGAGCAATAAGCCAATTATTTCCATAGCATTTATTGCCTGATTGTTTATCCTAGGAACTAATATAAAATGGATGTATGTGAAAGATATCTTCAAGATATCCACCATTATTTTATAAGGTATGAGATTATCATCATGTGCTTGAAATTCATTGGTCACTTGATTGATGATGAGCTTGGAATCACCAAAAAAAAGAGATGTTAGATTCGTTATTAGATTGTCATATCGAATCCTACTATAAGTATTTCATACTCTATTATGTTATTAGTAAAAGGTAATTCAATTATAAATTATTTAGTAATAGAATCCCCATCAGGTGTTACTAATAAGACACCTACCCCAGATCCATGATTTTTAAAAGAACCATCAAAGAAAAGCTTTCAAATTAGGGATTCCTCATTAGACATGATTGTATCATATAGAAACTTTGAAATGAGAGGTGTCTTGCCATTTAATGGTGCTTATTCTAACAAATACACCAAAACTTGTCCTTTTATTTCCTTTTGGTTAACATACTCTAAATAAAACTCATTAAGTAACATAACCCATTTGGCCATCCTACCTATTAGAGTAGTTTTGGATAGGAGATATTTTAGAGGGTCAATTTTAGCATTAATTTTTGTTTGATTTTTGAGCATGTAATGCCATCATTTTTTAGAAGCAAAAACAACTTCCAGGCAAGGTTTTTCTATTTGGGTGTAATTCAACTCATAGGATATCAAGGTTCTATTCAAATAATATAATACTCTTTATTTTCCTTTATCATCATGTTATGCCAAAAAAGATCCAAGGTCATATTGAGTGATGAAAATGTATAACAAAAAAGGTTTTCCTATGACAGGTGGCATTAGTACTGGTAGATTTGAAAGATACTACTTGAGGTGATTAAATGTTATTTCAAAATCTTTAGTCTAGGAAAAAGGAGTATCCTTTTTTTTTTAAATGTGAATGGGTGATAGATGTCTACAAGCTGAGTAATGAATCTTCTGATGAACTATATCTTTCCTTGTAGACTTTAAAGTTGTTTGATATTTTTATGTGAAGGCATATTCATGATAGTTGAAACTTTTGAAGGATCAACTTCAATGCTACATTATGAAAAAATAAATCCTAGAAACTTTCCTAATGTAATACTAAACACATATTTTTTTGGAATTTAATCTCATGTTGTATTCTCACATACACTCAAAAATTAGGTGAAGAATCTGAGAATGATCTTCCCTAGATTTCAAATTAGCCAAAATGTCATCTACATAATCTTTCATAATATCATTAATCGTGTCATGGAAAATAATTGTCATTACCCTTTCATATGTTACCCTAACATTTTTCAACCCAAAAGGCATTACCTAATAATAGAATGTACCCCATGGAGTGGTAAAGGGTGTTTTATGTTGATCCTATTCCAAAAAATTTATCTGATTATAACCCAAAAACCCATCCATTAAAGATAGCATTTCATGTCATGTAATAAGTTTGACAATCATATCTATGTTGGGCAATGGAAATTCATCTTTTAGGCATGCTTTGTTTATATCATGAAAGTCTATCCAATCTTAGTAATCAATTTTAAGTATATAAATAATAGCCAAGTGCTTCTTTAGTTCTTTTACTAGCAATTTTATCTTGGGATTCATTTTTTTGAGCTTTTATTTGACTAGTTTTGCATCTAGATGCAACATAAGATGGTAGACTATTAGTTCTAGATCTAATCCTGGCATATTTTCATAAGACCATGTGAATAAATCAGAAAACTCTTGAAGTAATTATGTAAATACATTCTATTCTTCTTGATTAAGTGATATATCAAGTTTTATAATCTTTGGATCGGTTTCAATGCTGATATTTATAGGAATGGTTTCTTCAACTAACAAAATTGATTCATATTTATCATCTAGGGATGGTGTAGGAAGATGAAATTACTCCTAAAATTCTTATTTATTTGATTTAGATGTTAAACTGGAAGAGTGGTATAACTTATGTTCCCAAAAATATGCAGAATCTACTAATTGTATAGAAAATCCTTTTTTATGAGCATTAGTAGGAACTTGCTTCCTAATTTTCAAGAACTCAGTTATAGCTTCATCATTTTGAAAATGATCTAGTGTTGCTGTATATTATTAGTCCCATTTTATGAGCAATGGATGTACAAGATCAAGCATTAGAATAGTATTTTCATGGAAAAGTTTGTTGAGGGCTAAATCTTCAAAGTGACTAAGGATGGAACCCATCTCACTATCCAAAAAATAATCTTCTGACTCACTAGAGAAATCATTTTGGGAGTTTGTTAGATACACATTTAGTGGGTTACATCTTAGACCATTCTTACCTTCATTATTTTTTAGTGTTATTGGTTCAATAACACCTTGTTTATAGAGGCCAAGACCTTTGCCTTTATAATTCATGATTTTGCACACAATGGATATTTCAATAGGGTATTTATTGGTAAAAAAAAAGTAGCTAATTTGTTATAATAAATTCAAAAAAAATTTAAATCATTAATATGTTCATCGAAAAGGATGCCTCCTTCAAGGAATGTTGTTTCACCAAGCTTTTTAACCATTCTCTTGTCCTTTAAATGATTTAGTCTACCATATTTATTTATATTAGCATATATTTTGTTTGTATAAAAATATTGAATAATGTACTCATTTATTCCTTGATCAATGATCTTAAAATGGGAAGAAGTGGAAGATGATGCCTTTTTGGAGGATGAAGAATTAGATAGTTGATCCATGAGTGGGTTATTTGAAGCTTGCTCCATGGAGGGATTATTTGAACCTTTTTTGAATAGTGGATTTGATATATCTTTCTCAATGGACATGGGTGGAGTTGGAATTTAATCTAACCACCAAGGGGAGGAGTTTTAAATAAACTTTGAGGATAGACATAGTTTTCTAATGAAGGATAATCCTCAACATGGGTGAAATTATCTTTTGTAATTGGTAGATAATTAGATTTTTGATATTTTCCTTCTAATAATTTGTAATATTGGAAAGGATGAGGATCACCTTGTATAGTTACTTCCATTCCTTCATGACAAAATTTAAAACACTAGTAAAGGGTTGATGGGATGGAATTCATGGAGTGGATCCATGGGCGTCCAAGGAGTATGTTATATGATAAATCAAGATCAAGAACATGAACAAGTGTTTCTTTAACAATAGACCCTACCATCAAAGGGAGATGGATTGTGCCAATAGATTGATGCTCATTACTATCATATGCTTTTATTGTTATGATATTTGCTTTTAATGATGTTATTGGATACCCAAGATGTTTTATGAGTCTTAGTGTACATAGATTTAGAGTTGAAATATTATCTATAAAGACCCTTTTTACCTTATGTCTAGAAATAGTAACCTCTATATATAATGGGTGGTTATGTTTTGAACCTAGAGGGGAAATATATAAATGATCAAACATCACTTGGTTGTTTATTTCCAAATAACCTATTAATGTTTGAAAGATTATGGGATTAATGTTTTGAGGGATATTGGGCTATTGGAGTACTTTATACAAAATATCCTTATATACAAGAGAATTCTTGAGAAGCTCATGTTTTCTCAAGATGATCTATGATATTGAAATTATGTTCAAAATTAGAGGAAGATGTACTGGGTAAGGTAAGCTTGGTGCATCTTGTGGTGATGAAAAATTGATATGTGGGCAAGGTAACAACATTAACATGGCTATGTACAACATCAATATTATTGATTATAGAATCAAATAAATGATTAGCTTGGTTAACATTCCTTGATTTGGGTTGTTCCTAATTTATTATATGCTCACTTTTATCATGATTAGGGAATGGGTCTTGATTTCTCCCTAAATTATGATTATTATATTGTTTTGTCAATGGGTTTTCAATAGCTATGTCACCTTTATCAATAAGCTCTTAAACATAATGCTTAAGGAATATGCATTGATTTGTTGAATGACCTCTTATTCAATGGTATTCATAGTATTATTCTTATTTATACCAATCAGAATTTGGAAAATTTTATTCAAAAGGTTTTGTGTTTGGCCACATAATCATGTTTGCATGGGTTAACTTTTAGAAAACATTTTCATATGTATCACCCAATTGAGTGAACTTGTGTTTTGGTTTTCTTTATTTTGGTTGCCCATCAAGAATTTTTATGTCATAAGTTGATTGGTTAGATGTTTGTGTTTGGATTTATGGGTTTTAAATCTATTTCACATCAGTTACACTATCTCCCATATGGTTTTTGTTTTTATTAAAGAATTTGGGTTTGTCTATAGGTTTCAAAGAAGTGTTATCTAATTTGAAATTTTTGATTATACCCTTGTTGATTAAAGGTATTTCCACTTGAATTCCCTTTTCAATTATTTTATCAAAATATCATGTGCAAAGGAGTAACAAGTGGTGTCCCAAATATAAGTTCAATTTATTCATGAAAATGTCTACTAATTTTATTTTTAGAAATGACCATGTGAAATGTCTTGCCATTGCTCACCACCTTTGAAGGAAAGAAGCAAAAGTTTCACCATTTCTATTTTTTTGGTATTATGCAAGTCTAGAGTGGTCAAATATTTTTATATATTATAAGATAACTAATGAACAAATTTTTTAGATAAGCCTTCAAAAGTGGAGATAGATCCTTTAGGAAGTATTGAGAACCACTCTTGGGTTTGAACCCCTAGGATTCATGGAAATAAATGCAACATGAATTCATTGCTATAAGCAACATGTGCACATGCATGATTAAAGATAGTGAGATGTTCCCAAATCAAGTCAACAATCCAAGTAACAATTGGTTTGACACACTATGATTTGGATTATTGAATGTGAATGAAACATAATTCAAACTAGGACTTACTGATTAGTTGGGCAAGCTAGAATAATAATTCATGCTTTGGTTGGGATTGAACATGATTTGTGAGTTTTAGAAACTCTGATTTGGATTGATAGGTGAGTTTGAATAAAGATTCACACTTAGATTAAATTGATCATAACTTTTTGAATTTGGGTGGATACTCAAATTCAGTTTTGGATTACGCAATCTTGAACTAGATAGAAAACCTACATTCAAGTTTGGGTTACTTTGGTGAATGATAGGCAATCTTGAAGTAGGATTCAAGCTTTGATTGATTGTATGCATGATTGATGATTTTGAAGCTATATTCAAAATTTGATTATTTGGATGGTTTTGTGAAAGTAAACTTGTATTTAATTTCATGTTGGGATCATGAAAGAGATGATTGGATTGGTGATATTAAAAATTCAAAATCTCTTGATTTCCTTGATTTGCACGGATTCCCATGGGAAGACCATGACTAGATTTGGATGACGCTTCATGAAAAATGGTTTTCCCTTTATCATGAGAGATTTGGGGATATGATTGAGATGAAGTAATGAGGACATTACTACCCTCTAAAGAGCCTTGTAGGATTCGATAACTAGGTTTGTAATAAGAAGGATCTTTACTTGCAATTAGATATTGTAAGTTATCTATATCAAAATCAGATGGAAATTGTGCACCAAAACCTAAGACTCGAAGAAATATATCATTTTTATAAGACATGATATATTTGTATAAGGAAGGTGGACATTGGGTAGCTTTGTGACTACCTTCATCTTGGTAAGGCCCTTCATCTTCTTCTTCATGTTTAGGTATTTTATGTATCTCTACATGATGCTCTTGACCAAGAAATTGAAATGGGTCATTTCCAAAAGGAACTTCCATTTAATTAGGAAATTTTAACATGGACATTTGATGGGTAATAGGCATGATTGGAAAAAATAAAAACAAATGACTCAAGAAAGGATAAGCCAAAAAGTTTAACTTGAAAAATATAGAATTCTTTTTAATCAACTACTTAATTTGAAAATGGGATGCAATTTTTCTTAAGGAATTAATTTTCACACAAGGAATTTCAACTTGTGGAAATCATAAGGAAACAACAAACAAGTTCTATATTAGATTAAACAAAACACAGAGAGAAAATGAGATTGAGAATAGCAGAGCACTTATTCAACACGTTCAACCAAGCATGAAGGCCTATTAAATAGGAAAACAAATGAAATACCTATGAAGCATGAGATGGGTATAAGAAAACTAACCTACATTGGCTTGCATGAAATAGCAAAGACCGAAGAAACAACTAACCTCTTAACCAAAGTGGTTAAGGAAACTAACCAACATAAATTACCTTAGTAAATAACATAAGGTAAATAAAATAATATGCTAACACCCTCCCTTAATGAATAAACCAAAAACAAGACCAAGTTTATCTCTGAATTTTATGAACTTGTCTGTACCAAGTGGTTTGGTCATTATATCAGCTGGCTGCTCTACAGTGGGGTAGTAGAAGAGATTGATGTCTTCATTTGTAACCAAATTTTGGATGTAATGATGGTGAACCTCAATGTGTTTGGTCCTGGCATGAAATACTGGATTCTTCACCATCTTCAAAACACATTGGTTGTCACAAAAAATTGGAGTAGGCTTTGATGACTCCAACTGAAGATCCTCCAAAATTTTCTTTATCCACATGGTTTCACAACCTGCACTAACCATAGCCTTATACTCTACTTCTATTGAAGATAATTCCACTGTAGTTTGTAGTTTTATCTACCATGAGAAAACTCCTGAACCAAAAGTGAAAACATATTCTATTGTAGATTTTCTTGAATCAACTGAACCTGCCCAATTAGAATTAGAATATCCTAAAAGTTTAAAATCTATAGACTTCTTATACAGTATGCCAAAGTCAAGAGTGCCTTTAACATATCTTAATACTCATTTTGCATCTAACCAATGGACTTCCTATGTTTTAGACATGAAGTGAGATAGAAAACTCACTACAAAACAAATATCCGGTCTAGTGGTAGTGAGGTAAATGAGACTACCCACTAGCTGCCAATACACTGTTTCATTGATCGGAGGTGAAGTAGTGTCTATTGAAATTTTAGCTCCCACTTCCATAGGTGTGTGATTTGGATTACAATCCATCATTCTGAACCTTCCTAGCAATGAATTGGCATACTTATTATGTGACACAAATACAATATTACCACTTTGCCAAAACTTAGCACCTAAACAGTATTTTAGTAGTCCCAAATCTATCATGTCAAAAGTACAACAAACATCAGCTTTCATTTGTTGAATGAGACTAGTACTACTCCCAGTGATGGCTATATCATCAACATATATAATGAGAATCAAGATATCATCACCAGACACCTATAGATAGAGAGTTGGTTCTAAGTTACACCTTTTAAAACCTGACGCCCTAAGATATAAGTCTATTTTTGTATACCAGGCTCGAGGAGCCTACTTAAGTCCATACAAGGACTTGATCAACCTAAAAACAAGATGTTCCTTACCAAGAACCTAAAAACCCTGTGGCTAAACCATGTAGACTTCCTCCTCCAGATCTCCATTCAAGAAAGCACTCTTTACATCCATTTGGTGCACCTGCCATCCAAACTGAGCAGGAATAGCAATAATCAAATGAAAAGTTACCATCTTGGTGGTTGGAGCAAAAGTCTCCTCATAATCAACCCCTTCCTCTTGTGCATAACCTTTTTCAATAAGTCTAGCTTTGTGTTTGTCTAAGGAACCATCTTCTTTGTATTTTACCTTATAAATCCACTTACAACTAATGGATTTCTTTACTGGTGGTAATTCCATCAACTTCCAAGTCTTATTTTTCATCAAGGAATCATATTCCAATTGCATAGCTGATTCCCACTCAGACTTCCCTTTGGCCTCTAAAAAAGAATTAGGCTCAAATACTTGTGAAATAGCAGTTGTTAGAGCAAGATTGACATGCTCACCTTTATTACCAAACTGCTTTCCCAATCTCAGTCTTCTACCTACCACACCTTGTGGCAAGTCTCCTTCTTTTAGTGCTTCAATTATGGTAGTATACCACTTTGGCTTCTTTGGTTATTCTGCTGGAACCTCACAATGACCTATATCAATTCCCTCCCTAGAATGTGATTCCACTGATGAACAAGAATCCTGCTCACTTTTCACATTATAACTAATAATTGAATCATTAGATAACAATGACTCAATATCTGAAACTTGACCAGTTGTTGTGAAGTATGGCATTTGTTCATTTACTATGACATCTCTATTTACCACAACTTTGTTAGTAGAAACATCAAGTAATCTGTAGGCCTTTGACTGATCACTATATCCAACAAACATGTATGTTTTGCTTTTTGCATCCAAATTTTTTCTCTTTTGACTAGGAATAACTACAAAAGCTACACAACCAAAAATTTTGAAATCACTTACATCTGGAGTTTGACCTAACCAAGCCTCCTCTAGAGTCATATTCTCCAAAGCTTTTCTAGGGCTTCTGTTGAGGATGTATACTATTGTATTCACTACTTCTGCCTAATACCTATATGGGACATTTCTACTTTGGACCATACAACGAGCCATGTCCATTACCATCCTATTATGCCTTTCCACAACTCCATTTTGCTGTGGAGTGTAAGGTGTAGTGTATTGTCTGTGTATGCCTTTAGTGGCACAAAACTCCTTGAATTGTTTTGAGATGAACTCACCCCCATTATCCATTATAAGAGATTTCACTGGCCGTCCTACCTATTTTTCAACCATAGCTTTCCAAGTAAGAAAGTTAAAAAAACAATCATATTTATTCACTAGAAAGTATACCCACTTTTTCCTAGAGAAATCATTAACCAGTAAAAGGAAATAATGGGCACTAGAAGGGGTAGGTGTTTGCATTGGACCATGTAAATTTGCATGTACCAGATCCAATACTCCCTTTGCTCTTAAAGCTTTACCAACATCAAATGAATGTCTAACTTGCTTCCCCAACTAACATCTAGTACATACATGATGACTGTGTCGAATAGAAGGAATCCCCTTAACCATCTTAGTCTTACTCAATGTATTTAAATACTAAAAATTCAAATGTCCATACCTTTCATGCCATAGTGAACTTGTGCTATCAACTACTGCAAGTGCACTTTCCTTTGCTTTTATTGGATCTGCAAGCTTATACAAGCCTTTCTCACCGATCCCAATAGCAATAATCTTGTTATCTTTAGTGGTGACTAAA
This sequence comes from Torreya grandis, assembly GCA_037957365.1. Taxonomy (NCBI): domain Eukaryota; kingdom Viridiplantae; phylum Streptophyta; class Pinopsida; order Cupressales; family Taxaceae; genus Torreya; species Torreya grandis. The sequence goes on along the minus strand of JARHVA010007231.1, from coordinate 10,800 downwards.
CGTTGTTGTTCTTGAAATTTTACAACAAAACTAGATTTTGAGGTGATCTCACTGATTCAAAGAAGATTTTTGTTCATATCTGGTACATACCTAACATTCTTGAATGTATAATTTATTGTACCATCAAAACTTATATGAACATTACCAAATACTTTCACAAATAATGGTGTACCATCTCCCAAAGATATAGATTCATTACTATTATTATCTTCAACAAAATCCACATACCAGTCCTTATGGCATGTATAATGGCAAGATGCCCCTGAATCAAAGTACCAAGCTCGATCCACCGTAGAATTACCACTAGAAGCCATGAAAGCAAAATCTAGTGATTCCTCGCCTTCACCTTCAGCTGCATTCGCATGATGAGCTTTCTTTCTGGGGTTAGCCGTATCTTGTTGTCTTTTCTTATAATCTTTCTTAAGGTGACCAGGTTTCTTACAGTAAAAACATTTCCATTTAGATCTCTTATTACCACTTACTTGTGAAGATTCTGATGGATAACTATTTTTACTAGACTGCTTACCCTTCTCCTTGATAAAGAATGCACTCTCTATGGAAGTGGATGTAGACAACACTGCCTGCTCCTGTCGTCTCTCCTTTGGCAATAGCAATGTAGACAATGTTTCAAAATCTAAAGTCTGCATCTCAACAATCATGTGCAAGGACTCCACAAATGACTCAAATGATGGTGGAAGATTTTGCATAACAAGAGCAATCAAATCGTGCTCATCAACAGGTTTTTGCACTGCTTCCAACTAGTCACTGATGTCCTTGATCTGTAACAAAAACTCTGAAATGGAGCCACCTTCCTACATCTTAGTGGAAAACAACAAATTCTTCAAATACAACACTCTATCAGCTTTAGAAACCTGATATTTTGAAGATAAAGTTTTTCATAAATCTGATGCTATAGTCACATTTCTGACCTCTGAGATTAGATTATCTGCTACTAACAATTTTAACAACATGAGAACCTCACAATGACATTTATCACAGTCATTGGTAGCAGTGGTAGGCCTTTGCTCTTTACCAAGCACTATTTGATCAATATTCAGATATTCACATATTGTTAAAACCTTGTGACTCCACAAACTAAAGTTCTTGCCAGTCAATTTCTGAGAATCTGGTAGTAATAGGTGTTGAATACTAGCCATTTTACCTAGTTTTTCATGAAAATGATAAAATTAAAAAAATTGTAATGACTTTTTTTTTAATTCCTTCTACACACTGATTCTATATTGGCATTGAACAACCCTATCTATTTTTAGCAACAAACTCAATATCATTTGTAAGATCACAAAAATTCTACCACTAAAACAATTAAATTAAGAAAACTACAATTTTGATTTAAAAAATTCTTTCTCCATTGACATCCAGATAAAAAACCCAAAAAATGGTGAAATTTTTAGCTTCCCAGATGCTTCTGTGATTATTAGTCAGCGGTAGGCCCCCAATAACCCTTATTGGCTAAAGTTTTTATTTATTTCAATTAAAAAAAAATAATAATTGAAATATTAAAACTTTAGGCTAAAAATTCTATAAAAAATTCAGCCAATCAGAAAATTGGCCTACCTCTGAAACTTCAGGCGAATATTCTAAGCCCGTTTCTCAACCAAATTGTAAACCATTTTCACCAGTGTCTTAGTTTTGATTTAACTCATGATTTAGGCTTTTGTTTCACTAAAAAAGATGAAGAAATGAATTTTTCTATTTTTGCCAAATCTGTACGGTGCCCTTGCACAGATAAATTCAACACAGGGTTCTGAGCCTCTAAAACAACATGTTTTTGCTTCCTTTTGGTCTTATTTAGCCTTCTGATGCTTTGGCAATTTTCAAACCTTTTGGTTGAGTTTTCTAAATTTTGTGATGTTTTCTCTCTCCTCAACTCTCCACTGGGTGCCTGAAGCTCCTCCCTGGCAAGACACCGACCTCTCTCTGGCTTCCACAAACCTCCACTCAGGTTCTACAAACCATAGGCTCTGATACCATATTAGATTAAACAAAACACAGAGAAAAAATGAGATTGAGAATAGCAGAGCACTTTTTCAACACGTTCAACCAAGCATGAAGGCCTATTAAATAGGCAAACAAATGAAATACTCGTGAAGCATGAGACGGGTATAAGAAAACTAACCTATGTCAGCTTGCATGAAATAACAAAGACCGAACAAACAACTAACCTCTTAACCAAAGTGGTTAAGGCAACTAACCAACATAAATTACCTTAGTAAATAACCTAAGGTAAATACAATAATATGCTAACATTTTATTCTAAAAAAACAAGTAATTTACACAAAAAGGCGAAAAATCTAGAATGAGGGTCTTGAACAACTTTTGGGCCTTTCGTTGTCACTCACTCATCTATGTTCTTGGTTGTAGCCTAGTACTTAAAGGCACTAACCATGGAGGATCATGCCATTCCCATGGCCCACTAATTCAATTTTCAAGGGTGTGTAAAAGGTAATTTCTCGATGCTAAATGCTAACTGATGTACCCAAGTCAAATGACAAAAAGGTTATCCTAGTATTAAGGTATATATGAGCTTATCTAGTAGAGAAAACCATGGAATAAATTGATATGTAGATGTAAACTATTATTTCTTATCCTAAAGTACTCAACACAGCCGTAGGGGTGTCAATGTGTTGACAATCAACAATATCACATTAGCTATTTAAACCCTAGGTATTGAAGCATGAAATCCCCTTATGTCATGGTGTGCTTAAAATACACAACCACTTAGGTAATTGAAACACATGTGTCTTAATTTATATACCCTACTAGTAAATGGGGTTTGGCCTACTACATGGTGGTGAAATCCATGATCAATAGAGCCATTAAGAAAAGAAAAATAAAGAGTTCACACTTGTTTCTAATTTTCAAGTATCATCACCAATATGATGCCAAGGAAAGAGCATACACAAGGTCAACTAGGTAACAAATAAGTTACAATATCATTTCTGATATCTAAGTAGCAACACCAATATGACACTAAGGAAAGAGCATACACAATCCTGCAACCAAACTAAAAGCTAAAAACAAAAATTAAATTTTCTCCAAATAAATTCAAGTGTGATTTAATCACTAAGAGTGTAAATAAAGCTAAAATAAATTGACCACATTAGTGAAAAATAATTAAATGAAAATTTTTTGACTAAATTATTTTGTTTTTAGCAATTTGTCTTTGGTGAATGTCCTACAAACAAGTAATTAGTAGTTTAAACTCAATTGATCTTAAAGGCAATCTACAAAAAGTTAGAAAAAATCAAGAAAAATAACTTCCTTTTACAAAATCATTGTTACACAATCAGTCAAAATAGCAAGATTGAAAAAAAATAATGTTAATAAAAAATAGAGAAAAAGGAAATAGAAAATAGAATCGATAGAATGATTTCATTGTGGTATGGAACAATTTTTATATGGAGTTGATGAATTCACTTTGATACAGAATGATTTCATTACGATGTAACACGAATTCACTGTGCACCTAAAAATAGAACAAAAAATAGATAAACATAGATAAAAATAATTTTTTTAATATTATACAATTTCACTACTGTTTGACATAAGTTTTTTGTTGAAGTCTCTAAAATCACTGTTATGCAAAAAAATATACATAACCACACAAAAAATTAGTGACAACAACCTGCAGTCTATACTAGCACTAAAAAAAGCAAGTTTAAATGAAAAAGGCAAGCATAAACAATAAAAACTAAAAGATAAATGTTATCTAAGTACAAAATATAATGAGAAAAAGACTAAAAAGATATTGGTAAGGTCCCATTGAGCATTCCAAAAATGTATGAATGAAAATCTAGATATACTAATATTAATTTAAACTAAAATTCAACTATGTTAGAGAAATAAACAAACAAAACAAAACACAAACTTTACTCTTTAAGTGCTCAATATTTCTCCATTGCGATATGTATCTAATTTTCTCTTTTAAATATGTGGTGCTCACTCTTTCAATGCAAGATGGAATGGAAAACATTTGGTGCAAATAATCTTTAGATTATTTTATTCACCATTTAATTTTTCTTTGATTAAATAACACTTTATTAGCTCAATTTTGGATGGATGAAAGTGACAAACTACTCATCTATTTGTAGGTTTCTTAAAGAGAGATCAAACAGTTGAGAATTAATTTATTTATTTAAATCAATTGAATAATCAACAGTTGAGAATAAGTCCTCATCCATGAGGATGATGACTAATTCAAGAGGTTGAGAGTAAAAGGGAGTTAGCTGGATGAGTCACAAAGAATTAATTAAATGGGCTAACAAGTCAAGGGGTGACTCACAAGGAGGTTGATAATGTTGAGTAATTGGTTGTGTGAGTCAACAAGCGGTGGAGATAAAGGTGGTAACATGTCTAGGTGAGGTGGAAATTCTAGAATTGTTTATTTAAAACAAATCTTAAGTGTGCATAATTATTTAGTTAATAATTTTTTATTTATGTGGTTTGGATGGAAATTAGTGTTAATTTGAAATTGAATTTAATAGAGATAAAATTAGTTCATTTCGACACTAAATGAAATTTAGGTGTCTACACTATCCTATAAAGACACGTGATAATTGGAATTTGGGATGTCCATATAAATTCTTAGAGAGGTTTTTAGTGATTAAGAACACTCTTTTAGGTATAATATAGAAACTTAAAAAGGAATATGTCCATATAGGTGATTAGGATAGAGCGAGGTGGTAAAATAGGTCTATATTAAGTTCTTAACTCAATTAAAGTGAAAGTGGGCCAAAATTGACATTATCAAGTAATCATGACCAAATTTGAGTGACTATAATAAGATAAGTTACTTAAATTGTTAAGGATCTATGCAATATTGTGATAGTGTATAATCATCATACTAATTATGTAGTGGTGTTATGTTGACTCATACCAAGAAAAATACTATGAAACATTTAGGATGAGTCTAGTGATACTTGGACACCTATGGTGGCTAGATTTATTTTCATTCTCTTACATTCATCTAAGAGACATTTTTTGGCTAGTGATACTTTGGATTGTTTTGATTATGTCTACAAATGGATATTTTATATCCAAATTCCTTTGGACCAACGAAAATAGATTTATTTTCATTTTATTTTAATCAAAACCTTAGCTTATAGCTTTGACACCTTTTTGACATGTAAAAATGGATTGGATAATGTGGGTGGGTTATGTTAACCCCAACCACTCCCCATTGAATGTTTGAGTGATACATGCATTCCAATACTCCAAAGAGGGATCAAACTATATGTAGTTCTCCCACCTAGCTAAGTGTGTGCAATGACTGTAATACTAACATGTTTTAAATACCATGTATAGATTTAAACACTTGATAACCTATGATTTCTACCTTGTAATGGTATTTATAATTTTATCAAGGCCTATTCCTTTATGGGTTTTCATATTTGGAATCTTTAGTGTAAGTCATCTTAATGTGAATATGAATAATATGTGTGTTCTTGATAAGTTATAGGTAGGAATGGTATTAGTCTAGATTTTCATAAATATATTACTCTTTGGGTGATTTCCCTCTACATCATCATATAAAACAAACTTGTCTAACCATAAGAAGGATTTGAATCTATAACAATATTCTTAAATGGAATAGGGAAGATTTCAACCAAATTATATTTTTTTGGTAACTAAATCCATTTGATTGTGAGTAGAGGTTCCCAAAAATTAGGAAACACTTATTTGAGATCAAGGGATAGTTTGATTAAGATAATAACCTATTCAGTTAGTGACTAGGGAAATCATGTGTATGAATAAAAATAATCAATGAAATTTGGGCCCATAAATAAGAGAATAGATAAGGGAGAGTGCAATCAATAGTTGGTTGTGTATGCATAATTATACTAAGGCTTGGTGAAACTAATTTTATAAAGTTTAAAATACTAAATATGAGTGTCTATATCTATCCATATGAAAATAAACTACATCATTCCACTTTTGTATGAACTCAAGAAGAATTGAATGATATTGTTTAATGTATTATTCAAATTGATCAAACATTTTAACACTAATCTTACCATCACATGTAACATCAATATTTAACACATTCATAAATAATTATCTTGCATCACAATAATCCATATTTTAATCATAAGTTCTGAAAAAAATAAGAAAGGTAAAAAAAATAGAGATTGTGTAGACACATAAATTAACATTTAAGCTAAAATCATGTACATGTGACCACTCTTTTACACACGTATATCTAAACTAATCTTAAGGCCCCGTATGATCACAATTGACTACCTTGCACACTCTTCTAAGATAATAAATGACACCAAAATTCATGTATCCCCATTTTTCTCAACCTTAGACACATTTTAGGCCCTCCATAACACCTAACATGATCAAATCACCCATTGTACAAGAGCACCCTAGGGGACTATAACACACCACTCTAGTGTCCTTTGCCCCTCTCTTATCTTCACCCCAAATAATAGTTAATTTTAAAAATTGAAAGTTATAGGAAGGTTGGATTATGTCCTTAATGAAACCCATTTCAAATTAATTTCAAGGATATGACTACATAAACACATTTCAAAACATTTTTTAGAGGAGGAGGCTTACACATTAAAAAGCACCAAAATCATAATTACACATTCAAATAAAAGTGTATACACATAATATTTTCAAACTTTAACAATTACTATTGCTTTCTCTCTTTTAAAAACTTTTTGAGTCTCAATATCTCTAAATGCATGCCTTAAATGGTGCACTAAGAAAGGGGTGGGTAGACCATTGGTGCTTCATAATATTATTGTCCCCTATACTACCACTTTCTATCAATCCAACCATCTCCTATATACTTCCCTAATCTTTACATCCTCTATTTCACACTCCTTTATGTATTCACCACCTTACTCAGCCCCTTCCTAGGCCTAAAACCATTTTTGATAGTTTGCATTACATTGTTTTCCCCATCAACCTTGTATTGAAATAGTTAAAAGCATGTTATGGGCCTAAGTCAAATCTGGATGACCTAGACTTAAATCTAACTTGTTTCTAAAAAGTAATGATATAGAGTTGATTTGGCTTATTGTGTCAACTAAACTTTTAGAAATATTTAAGGTTATATTCATCTATATATACACATCCATTTCTACCATTTACAAAGAGATGAATAATAAGAAGAAGAAGAATATATTTTACATCTACTTATCCACCATTCTACTTGAGGAGCATAGCTTAGGGTTTCAATGCTTTCTTTGGAGATATGGATCTTGTCTTGTGGAGAAGTCTTTTGGATGCATAGATAAGTCATGTAACCTAGAGATGATTTATCAATGTTATCTTTACATACCACAATAACCTCTTGTGAAGCACCTTTTCTAAGGGAAATATTGAGTCTTGGCGAGTTCATCTTCAAAGGTAAGTAATCCTAACTTTGTTCCTCCTTGGTAAGAGTAGATAGATTAGAATTTGTACCTCTCTCCCATGCATTAAAATTTCCTATGCATTGACATGAGTATTGATATTCTATGCATGTTTAATTTTTATGTTTATTACCCCCACTTTGTGCCACAAGCTTTGGTGACCACTAGATTAGATTTAACTTTGCTTTGCACATATGTTATTTAATATGAAAACATAGGACCTAGCCAAGGTTATTATGTAGTGTTACTTGACTAAAGGCTTTGAAACCCTCTCTAGTGATGTTATTATAGTAAGATATCCCTTGATTAGGTTTATAGGATCCATCTTGATCATGACCCTAAATATTTAGTGTATCAACAATCAAAAGTGTGAGTAGGATTTATCTTCTTCACGAATTGATTAAATAAATCAATTGCATTTCCCTTTGCATACATTTTGGTAAACCTAAAAAGAATCAAATATTTGTAGGTTTTCTTTCAAATTTTCATTTTATCATTATATTTTATTTTATTTTTTAAATACTATATTGAAATTGTCAATATAGTTCTAATAAACTATCTACATGTTTAACACATTATCACTCTAAAATGACTCGATTCTATCTGTGCAGGTCTTCTCCAAATATAGGTGATTAAATTGATCATTTCAATAGTATCCTATTTAAATTATAGATTTGAATACATAGTCAAAATATTTTAATTTGTTCATAATTCTCCTCTTTTAGCATATAGATCTGTTAACATAGTCAAACTAGTCAATTCTATTTGTAACTTCTTTTTCAATACACAAGTTTTGAAAATTCCATCAAACCATTCAACTCTGTTAGCAAAATTTTTGAATCAAAATTTGAGAATCATAGCATAAATTTTTTCAATATTAACATATTCTAACCCACCAAGGTTCATTCTTACTATCTCTATTATTTCAAATCTTCTCTTTTAGTACTATTTTTCACAAACTTGTAGTCTATAAAATTACATCCCTACATCTAACTAGGTTAACTTGTTCAATACAATTCTATAGTCTTTATAGATAAAATACATAGTCAATCTAATCAAATATGTTCTTATAAATATTGATTCCATAGAATACTAACAACCCAATCAACTCTTTTCTACATTTTTTTGAATATAGTGTCACCTAAACTAATTTTATACTCTTCACAAACAAAGATTTAACCTCTTTTTGTAAGTAATTAATTCAATTTTCCTTTTAGTTTTTTACATTCTTAGAGTAAAAAAAATACATTAATTTTGCGGTTTTTCAAATTACCAATTTAGTCACACTATTTTTCTCTTTTGCACACACTTCTAAATCACTTTACACACAAAAAGCATTAAACATTTATCTTCCCAAGGCCTACCTACTTGGATTTCATCACTAAGAGGGAAGCCAACTTAGTTATAATCCAAGTATAAACACATGGTTGTTGGTATATATTTTAAAATCATCCAATTTACTTATCATTGTGAGATTATGAAGTGAGGGGGTAGGCCCCAATACCAATCTAGTACCATTTCCGATACAGATCTCTTTCAACTTAAACTTACTGAAACCAACCTTAAATTGATTTATAATTCCTCATTGCATCTAAATTCTAATTAAATTAAATTTAAACTTTATTATCACTTAATAAACTTAGGAATGACCAATTAGTTAGCATTTACTTTCAAGTTGTTGCTTTCTCTTTGATAATTGTATCTTGTATAGTAAAACTTGCATTGGCTAGCATTGGTATAAGGTTTGTGCTATGTGTTCTACATAGATCAGTCACATTTATCTAATTAATTTTAATGATTAATTTAATTTTCTTATATATTATCTTATAAAACCTTTCTCTATTTTTATAACATTTCCATCCTAGTCAACATAATCTCTTGTAGAATGTTCAACATATCTACTTCTAGTACATATTCGACCTATCTCACTTTAGTCCCTTGTCTAATCAGTACATATTCAATTTATATAGATGTGTTTTCTTATTTATTATTATGTTCCCTCTTCAATAGTACATATTCAACCTAGACAACTATGTTATCTTTTTCTCTATTTTGGTCTTAGTTTACACAACATAGTCAACTAGTTCGATTATGTATCATTTTTCCAACTTTTTATTTTCATCACCTCTTTAGCCTCTTTTTCTCATCATAAATTTATTTTTTGAGAATAATAAAAGAGTTTAATCTAAAAAACATGATGAGTCTTACCCATCTTAATATGTTTCCCCAAAAATAGCTTGTGGCTTTCACTTTAGATGAAAGCAATGTACCTGTTTCCACTTACACTACCAATTATGAGACTAATCATTCATCATTAATTTATAACTCTCTATTATCCTTAATATATTAACATTAATTATAATACACACATGAAAATTCTCTTATTCATTAGTGAATTTCCATAATATAGTGGAAAGGACCCTTCAACCATCTATAATCTGATGATAAGTGCTCAAGTACAAGAACCTCTTTCACCCTCCCCTACCTTCTATCACAAATTTGGGTTTGACACTTTCTTTGATACTCAACCTTTACCTTATATTTTTAATCCTTCCCACATGATGGCTTCTTCTTTCTATTAACTTTTCAACCTTTATGATAAGTATCTCCACTAACATGATATGTTCAACATCTAGTGGTACCTTTTTAAAGACCCTCCTCCTCAATCATACCACTAGTGCATAATTTGATACCAATGATAATCATGCTACTAGTTCTTATATTTCTTCAAATTCTAACATTAAACTAGTGCATATTTTTATACACATGCTAATAATGATATTAGTGCTTCTTTTTATATCAATGTTTCTCACACTATTAGTGTCATGCATGCCACTACTTATAGTGCAACCAAAACCATTAATCCAATACTAATTCTTCACATACTACACACACTAGTCATAATAATTTCTCAAACTCATCAGCTTTTATTGAAAACACTCAATCAAATGAACACTTTTCAAACTAATAACACAAATCAAATAATGTAGATGCAAAATTATTTCATTCACCCTCAAAATCAAACCCAACAAGTTTCATAAGGAGTAAAGAATCCAAATGCCCCTAGCCCCTTATGGGTTCCCATGGTAAACTTAATAGTCATCCACCCCTCATTAATAAATTTATTAAAACAGTCTCCAAAATGAACCTCTTTTACCTCAAATTTCCAATATCAACATAGGAAGTGTCATACCTACCATCATTTATAATGGCCCCACTAATCCCACATTACATTTAAACCATTTGGTAATCTCTATAAAGATTTTTTCAAACCTAATACCTTTAATTCTACCAAAATATTAGCTAAAACACTCAATAGATATGACTTATAGTGTTACAATTAACTAAAAACCCATTTTATCACTAGCTTGGAAGATCTAGTTTAACTCCCTAGTACAAGAGTTTCAAACTA
>JARHVA010007230.1:710000-729160 GCA_037957365.1 Torreya grandis | reverse complement strand
CCCTTCCTCTATCTCCATCCCCAAAAAGCTCCACCTTTGGACGCTTTACCCCCACTAGCCTAGTATTTTATATCATCATGTACATATTTCTCTATTCATATGCTTGTATATAACCTTTTTTCCAATTTTTGTACATAATTTCAATATATTTACTTTTACATAGTTTTTCAACATTCCTTGTACATAATATTCTTATGATTAGTTGTCTATAGATTCTTTTCAAATTCTTGTCCATAGTCTTCATGTGATTGATTGTACGTAACTCATTACATTTAAAAATACAAAAATAATACAAGATATCAAAAACATAAAAACATTCAAATATATCAAAATTCCAAAAACATTCAAATATGTCAAAACACCAAAAACATTTTGATTGTATGCATTATCCATGCTTTACATTTCCAATTCTATGCTAGACTTACATTTTCTATTCTATGCTATTGTTTATTGATTTACCTACATTAGCGCGCTTCACTTAATATTCTTCGAGTGTGTGTACTGACATCCGAATCCTTTATTGCTTCACCCCACACACTAGGGGTCATCCTACTTCTACATCAAGACATACATTGATATACATACCCAATGGGGGAATCTTCTACATGACTACACCATCTAGGTTATGTCATTCCTACACCACACACTCTAGTTTTCATCTTGATGTACATTACTTACTAATTTACACAGATTACTGTATCAAAAATACCTAGTATATAACACTTATGTATTTTCATGTACTAACATGTATTGCATACTTTCACATCTTGATTTGATTAGTTAGATGCAATTGTATTTCTAGTATTCACATGCTTTCCTTCCTTGCTTTGTATAACTAGATGTGATTGAATTTATTAGTTCTTGTTTGTCTCCTATATATGCTTTAGGACATTTACCAATGCATTTTGACTCTATATCTTGTGTGTGCCTTAGGAAATTTACCAATGTCCTTTGCTTCTATTCATGTGTGTGCCTTAGGACATTTTCCAATGTATTTTGCCTATACTCTTTTATGTGATTATGGATTGCATGCAAACCTTGCTTATTTCAATTGTATTTGTATGTAGTATTTGAACATGCCTTGCATGCTTGACTTCCAGTTTGAGTGACATGTGCCCATGTCTCTTTTTTTCTTGGCCCCTTGGTCACCCTTGTATGCTTCTTACTTTTTTCCTTGTGTGTTTATTTCTTGATTAATTTTTGATTTTTTGTAATGCCATTATCCACATCATGCATTATCTTTATTTATTGGATGCCATGATGGACATCATTTCCCATCCCTCCTTGATAACTAACATCTAATATCTAACAACTAACTAGACTTTTAATTCCAATTTAGTACATTGTACATGCTATTAAATTGTTATATCTATCTAGGCATACCTTTTTTAATCTAATAATCTCCATTACAAACACTTCTATATCTATAGATATTTTGTCAATTATCATTGTTATATCATGTATTTTTCCAACATAACACACTTATAGGACACTTTATTTTTAGGGCAATCATTTAGGGTCTTCATTCCTACCCATAGAAGAGGGAGAAAAAAATAGGGGTTTTTTCATAGAGATCAAAGCTTCTAATGATCAAAAAATCGATTTTAAAAACACCCAGAATAGCAACCAGACATCAAACTAGGTAGAACAGACTAGCTAAATAGTGAAAATGCCATAAAAATCATTAAATTTAGCCTAGGGAAATAGTTTAAAGATTAGGTTATAGAAATGGTGCCACTATTGTCTATTTTAGCACTCCTATCCAAATAATAGAAAAACTAGACCTTATAGAAGTAGGCAGAAAAGTAGGTCTAACTATAGTTTTGCATAGTTAGACTAGTTATGAGAAAGTATTTTTTAGTACACTTTTGATTAGAGAATCTAGATATAGGGGCATCATGTATGACATGATGGATCTCACTTCCAGTTTAGACATGATAGTTGGTATAACTTCTAGATCATATTCCATGTTCTAGATACCAATAATTAGGGGCAATGTACATGACACATTTCTTTTCTTTTCTTTCCAAGTTTAGTATTATCTAGGTATTCTCAATAGTTGTGTGCCTTAATACATCTATAGGTGGTTAGCATCATTTGGTATTAGTTTTTCATATAAATCCTAAATTTCACATTTCAGAGCATCTTTCATATAAACCTAGGGCACCAATTTTAGAGTGGTTTTCATATAAGCCTAACCTCCACCTCTCAGAGTGGCCTAGTTTCCAACATATATTCAGCTATCCATGCCAACATTATTAAATCAAAATACATTCATGGGCTTCATGAGCCACCTCATATGACACACATTTTGTATTTGTATCATTTCATAGCTTCACTTCATAGGGAAAAAATGGAGCCAAAGGACTAGATAGTCTTTGTATTCTTTGGCCACCTATTCAGAGGGATTGGACATAGTTCAGGCATCGATTAACACATGCATGAACACCTAACTTAACTTAGTAGATGATGATGGAGCTAATGGGATATCCTTTTCATTCTTGAGCCACTCTTGAGGAATTGAGCACTCAAATATATTTGTGATATCTCTCTTAGTACAAACATACCCAACATATCCAACATATCCAACATCACTCAACATTATAATAGGTTTTGTATTAGTCTATGCACTTGAAGAGGTGTAATCATTCCTTTCTCTTCCTATTTATCTCTCTCTCTTACTTAGATTTATACATTCTTATTTTAGATATATCGTATCTAATAAGAACTAATCTACTCTTTATTTTTCTTACAGATTCATACTTCACAACATGCTCTCTCTCTATGCACAACTTCATGATCTTCACCCTTGTAGATATGTTTAGTTACGCTTTCTTATTTTCCTTTAATCTAGTATTTCACTTTGCTACATCACTAGAACAAAAGGGGTGCAAATTTAGTCATATAAAATGCAAAAAATGGTAATTTGAGTGCGGCTTGTGACACCCAACCCATGGGTCCCTCTTGCTTGCTCTCATGACCCTCATAGGAATATTTTCACTTATTCTCATTCATTTGTAACCTTCCAGACTTAATCCTAGCTTAGCTAGACTATTATTTCCATGACTAATCCATCCCCCCAGGCCCCATCATCTCAAGATAATAGTGCCAAACTTGGAATACAACAATTGTGCCACTCTTATCTACTTTTAGTGATCTTATTCAATTGCATTTTTGGCCCCAATAGTTAGTTTATTCTAATTACCCATCCTTATCTTTGTTAGCCTAATGTGAGCACATTCAACCTATGACCAATATATCCTTATAAAAATCCATTTAAAGATCATTTGGAATGGGTTGGCAAATATCATAAATCAAGAAAGAATACAAGTAAGACTACTCAAGCATATTTCCTTATTCTTTGCATATAACCATCCAATACTATTTCCATCTTATTCAAATCCTTACATCATCCCCTAATCATCTCAATCACAACTAGTTTAACATTTTACATATTCATACACACTATTGCATAAAGCACATTAAGTGAGAGAACTACATATGTCTTGATCCCTCTTTGGAGTATTGGTATGTAGGCAGTGTGCCTACATAATGGGTGTGGATATACATTTAGTGAATCTTACACATAATAACCCCCTATATTTCTCAAAATTGGTCAAAGCACAATGGATTATAGGGTTTGAAGAGAAAATATATTTTCTATAGGGATCTCTTAAAACTTTCAGTACCAAAACCTCATAGACATGCTCACATATGCATAATGAACAAAACCTATAAATCTTAGATCTCCTAGATAATAGCGTCAAAGGTGGACTACAGTGTCGATTCCACTCCTATCAACATTTGATGCTCCTATTCTTTCATTGAATGAAGTCCAGATCTTGATTTGTTATATAGTTTTCTAGTAGCCTCTATCTTAGTCATATCAGTTCAAGCTAAGTTTATTTTCTCAGTTGTAATCAAATTATAAAAATTAGTATCTTAATTATTACATATTTATTTACTAATTTTACTACTTAGACCCTATAACTAAATTAGGAATAATACACTAATATTCCCAAAACTATTAAATCAAATCACACAAGAAAATATATTTATTATTTTTATAATAAACAAGAAATTGATTGATGTGATTTTATTTTTATCTATTTATACCAAGAGGTATTGTGATGACTTTTGTGAATGTGTAGGAAATAGGGTCTCCAATTTATTTTTAATGTTGTTCATACTAAAACTATGAGATAAATTTTTGGGTTTGAATTTAGTCTTTCATATTATTATTTTAGTAAATTTGACACAATTTTTAAGATTCATCAAAGGACATGTCTAATAAGCATGGATCCTAAAATGGGATTAGTCATGGGATTCACCCTTAAGTAATTTTTATATATGGCATGTTGCATCCGTGAGTCATTTTCACCTTATGCATTTATTCTGTAAACCCAAGAGGACATTAATGTTTATTACAAATATTATGCATGTGTACATGGAAAGGAAATAAAAAATAAGATAAGACAAGGAGATCACATCCATAAAAGTGAAAATGTAGCTATAACATGTAAAATAACCTTCATAATCAACTTGGTGGTGTGAACAACAAATATTAAGGCAAATAATAATGAAATAAATTCCATGGTAGACCAAAACTATGAAAAGAATAAATGAAAAAGTAGAAACTAAAATCAAGGCCGTGGTGGATGATTTTTTTTAATGTACACTTGGGATAAAAGTAGCCAGGGAAAGTGGTATCTATTTTCAATATGAACATAGTGGACACTAGAAACTTACCTTCTCAACAATAAAAGTAAAGGAAAATAATATAAAAAGTAACCACATGAAGATTGTAAGTGCATAAAATAGGCATAATAAATGAAGACTTGAAAAAAAATGATAGTTGACCACTAAAACATTGAGACAAGTAAATATAAATAGAGGGAAATTCAGCTAGAAACATTTTTATAGTCAAGGAACAACATGTAATGAACCTGAATACTATCAAAGCAAGAAAATACCAATAGGCAAAGATTATAAAATAATAACTTGAATGGACTCATATAAAATAATTCAAATAATTATAAACCATGCATGAATAAGTCTCAACTCATAATTGGAGCTAACATGCAAAATTTAGAACTCTAAAAATTAATAAAACTTGACATACTATTTTTAATAAGTTTCACATACAAGCACATACATATATAAAAATATCAAAAAATAAACTAAACACTAAAATTCATTTATTTTACAAATATCAACTAATGTTCAAGTCTGGTTACAAAAATATATAATTTCTAAAAATAGGAAAATACCAAAAATTATTAATTTACAAATTCAAACCCCATATGGTCACGTATGGCCTCAAAAAAATCTCAAAAACATCCACAACTAGATACAATAGGTATGTATGCAACATATGTTTTGAGATGATCATATTGGCATTAATATGGGCTCAAATGGAGCTATGGACCAAAATATATGGCCTCAAAAAATTTTACCTCTTTTTCAACATTATTCTCCTTTGGCTGAAAATAACTCAACATTTACCAGTTGCTCTAATTAAAATCATTCCATTTGTTCTTATCAATATTTTTCAGCTCATATTCTATAATACAAGTGTTTTATTCCTACTACAATCTTTCAGACTATACCAAATACTTTTAATAACTTCCTTGTCTTGCATTTGTTGTCTTCTTATCTAAAACCTGCATTATCTTTTCTTTCTTTTTTAGCACCTGTTTCTACCAATCTAATTCTTCATCATCTTCACATTCACCATATTATCTATATAAATCATATAAATGTGAAACATTAAATACTAGAGAGATATCAAAATTTTGTGTTAAACCTACCTCATAAACATTGTCATTGATTTTCTTCACAATTCTACATGGTCTACTTTTATTGTACATCAACTTGTTATTTTTGACTTTCGTAAATATCTTTCATCAAGTAAACCATTAGAAGTATCCTTATTCAAATATTTTTGACCTTATTTTGAAATATTGTAATACTTTATACTTCTCAATAGTTTCTTGAAACTTTCTTCTTACTTCTTGTAACTATTGTATATGTTTTGAAAATGCTTTTGCATCATCACCAACTCATTCTATAATTTTTAATTATACTAAATATAAAACATTCATATGATTTATCCTATAAGCAATTTTAAATGCTGATTTTCCTATTGAGTTGGTCATTAAACTATTATATGTAAACTCATCTTGTGGTAAACCAAAGTCCAATTTCTTCATCTTCTCTCCAAATATGCATC
Source organism: Torreya grandis (assembly GCA_037957365.1). Taxonomy (NCBI): domain Eukaryota; kingdom Viridiplantae; phylum Streptophyta; class Pinopsida; order Cupressales; family Taxaceae; genus Torreya; species Torreya grandis. Next base: position 722,928 of record JARHVA010007230.1, on the reverse strand, counting down.
TCAATAAATTTCACAAAATATTATTTACAAATTATATTTATCCATCTGTTTGGGGAGGGTACACTCTAATAAATTTTAGCTTAGTACTTGTTGACCAAAGTTGGTCTACATACCATAAATGTGTCTAATCCAAGAGTCTAATGGAAATAGAAAAATCTTAGTTGAAGAGTAAACCAATGTCACAAGGATAATGTCTAAAGTGTTGTAGATACCCATTGGGATGTTAAGAGTGATTGGAATGAGCATGGAAATGCATGTTTTCATTTGGTTTTTCATTGTGTTTAGGTAGACATTTTGGGTCTAGTGGTAAAAAATTTTGAGTAGGCACTTTGCTGACATCATAATTACCACATGTGGATGAGATAAAGAGAAAATGATCATACGGGTTTGTTCAACATGGTCAATAGTTGCTATGTACTAAGTTTTAGAACATATGTTGAATCACAGTAGAAGCTATGCATGTTCAAAGTTGGCCCCCTTAGTCAGATTTCACTAAGTTTCCCATACTTAGCCAAATGAATAGACCCTCATTAGGAGGTCATGTAGGAGTGAATAGACTAGTTAAATTGAACATTTTGTAGACACACATGTAGAAAGTTCCCAAGACCAATGGATCAAATGGGTTCATTATTTTTGGCCTTAAGAACATCTCCTAAACATTTGTTGCCCCCATGAATTTTATGCTTCAAAGTTATAGGATTTTGAAGTTGGACATAAAACACAAGACATTAGTTCCAATGATAAAATAAATACATTTAAAAAATCTATTTGTGCTTAAATTTGATAGTGTGGGATGTCAAATATGTTATATGGGATGTCAAATATGATCTGTAGGATGTCAATTTTAAGCTCTATAATTTAACCATTAGGGTTCAAATAGTGGGTCCTAGAAAGATCTAACAACATGTATTTGATCATATATTTAGATATAATGGTGAGCGGAGGTCAAAAATTTTTAGAAGATCCAAAGAACACATACGTGTATGATAAGTGGCATAAGCACATTCAGTTGGAAAAAAATGATGTCTTATGGGCATCCATGCATAGACAGATCAACGAGAGCAAGACAAAGTCAATAAGTTAGTGTATCTCAAGGAACCAATAATCATAAGGAAAACTGTGCACAATGTAAATGGTTCAAGCTGAGAAATCAATAACCAATAAACAAAAATGATCTCAAGGTATTTTTGACAAATGCTGAAGAAGTTATTTTGGACCTATGCAAAGAAAATGTCAAAGAGCTGATCTTCAAGGAAAACTAGGGTTAAACCAGGGCCACATTTTAGAGACCAACCATTACCAAACAAATTTACATATATATAAAATAGGTGTTTTTTATTAGACCAAATACACAAATAGAAGATGGACTAGTGTTTATGAAACAAGGTCAACAAGTTTGTAGGTTTTCATGAATATTGTGACTATGTGAAAATCAATAGTCTAAGATTAGTGTTATGTATATGAAATACAAACAAGTTTGAGCTAGAACTAGCATAGATGTAAATGTGATCATAGAGAAATGTCTCACTTATAATTTGAGTCATATTTTCAATAAGCAGGTTCAGATGGCCATCTAATGTAGATGTGGCACAATTTGGTCAATTCTAAGACATGATCCTCATCAGTAGATCAAGTAGATAATGGCATGGTTCCAAAAAGAGACCTAATGGTTGGATAAGGGAAACTGGAATTTAATTATTTTACAAAATCTGTTCCTTGTTGATAAGATCTTGAGTCAACATCCTCAATATTGCTAATGCATAAAAAGTGGTTGGGCCTTTTTCAATGCAAAACTCTCTCTCTCTCTCTCTCTCTCTCTCTCTCTCTCTCTCTCTCTCTCTCTCTCTCTCTCTCTCTCTCTCTCTCTCTCTCTCTCTCTCTCTCTCTCTCTCTCTCTCTCTCTCTCTCTCTCTCTCTCTCTCTCTCTCTCTCTCTCTCTCTCATTTTTATATAAATACAAGCTTCCAATCCTTAAAATGGATCCCTCTATCCTTTTTTTGGTATGACTAGACTCTACCAAAATTTGTACTATGATAACTTTTGAGGCAATAAATATTGAATTCCATACTTTTAAAAGATGGATTGAAGTGTGTTTCATGAATTCATTTAATGTAGTTAAGTGAATGTACATTCCTTATTCAAGAACTCCTTAGTAGTTCTTATAGGTTATTATAAGTGTAATTTACAGTTTATTGTCTAGTTTGGAAGTGATTATTTGCTCTCTATTATTAATCTAGTAACTGATTAATGCCTTATTTTGAAATATTATGTGAGATTAAAATTATTTGGTTTGAAAAGTGTCTCATAGTGTGTATTGTGTGAGTTTAAGTGATCAAATCATTGGTGTATAACCTTTTTTACATGATTTTATAAATTATTGTCAAAATCTCTCTTTGTTTTCCAAGCAAGTGCTAGTTTAGGTTTAGTGTATGTGATAGATTCATAAGGAACCTGGCCATCTTCATAGGTCTAATCCATTATTAGGATACCCAAAACCTAGGATTGATCCCATGTTAGATGAGATTTGAGTAAGAAGATCTAAACAATCCCCTCCTTAGCTAAGGTAAAAATATAGAACACCAACAGTTTTGGCACACCCAGTGGGACCAAGTTTTCATTTGTATAATTGAAATTTGAAGATTAAATAAGAAATTGTAGTAGCAGGAGAGGTCTACCATCATTAAAAAAATGAAGATCCTTTAAGTTACGGAGTTCATAACATTGTCCAGACATCATTTTCATGCCAAAGATTACAACAAGAAAATCAAGTAAAGCTACTTCTTTTAAACATATTGAATTATCTTCTAATTCTTATAAAAGATCAAGATTCGATAGTACAAGACCTTATCTTCAAAAACAAAATTCATCTGTTGGTCATTCTATTATTTTAGTCTAATCTATTATCCCCATAAGCCAAATCACTTTTGACCAAATGGTTATCATGAATTAAGTGTTTATCCCATTCAATAGGGGTAGTCCCTTGAATTTATCCCAATATTATGACATTATTATGTCTTCTTTAAAAATGATCTCTCTTATCTAAATAATGGGATAAAACTATTGCTATTGAGCATATCCAAGATATTAGCAATCTATGTTTTATTCATAATATTAGTCAAGATAATGTGGCTATCAGATTGATTACTACTTCCTTCAAGGGAAAAGAATTGAAATGGTATAGGAATATTATTTTGACCTCTATTACTACTTGGGATGAGCTAGGTTTAGCCTTAGGCAATTTGAAGACATGTCTAATCATCTATCTTTAGGTGAACAAATAACTACCATACAAAGGTACCCCCATGAGTTTATGTCTGATTTTAACCTAAAATTCTAAAAGACATGGACTAAGATCCTTCAATTGGTTAGACCATCCCCAGAGTATGCATTTTTGTACTATGTTAAGGCCCTTAATCTTGATATAAGTGTCATGATATATTCTATGGGTGTTAATACCTTACCAAATGAGTATGAAATTTTTATCTAGGAAAAATGTAGCTTAATATAAGCTAGTAAAATTGCTCCAAGGCCTCTAATTACCATATTACTCAAATTAGAGCTTGCTCCTCCTCCTCAAGTTCCCCATATTCCATTTATAGCCCAAGTTCCATCTCCAAAAGTCCAACTTTGTAGTTCTTCCTAATAAATCTAGAGAGATTGGTGATCTAAAAAGCATGTTAAAATATTTTAGAATTGAGATTGTTCAACTCAAGAGACATCATTACCAAGGTAGACCTTATCAGTAGAAAAACCAAAATACTTATAATTCTTTCAATAACTAGACTCCCTTATCAATGTTTCAAGGATAATAGGCAACCTTATAGAAATCAAGGAGACATAACCCAAACTAAGCCATATGAATCCCTTGATCCTAATATAACTTACAATTCATTTTTTTTTCCTCAAAATAACTTGATGCAAGATCCAGGTTGGCAGCCTTCCAATCCAAATGACACTCAAAATCAAGCCTTGGTATCACAAGAGATTACTATGCCACAAATGACATAGGAAGTGTCCTCTCTTCAAGGTGGTTAATATCAAGACATGAATATGGAATTACAAAGATAAGATAAATAAAATTTAGGACAACCTAATGTTATCAATGTTAACTGGTAATTGGATGATCACATTGCATTCAATCAAGTTGGTAAAACTAGCAATGTAAATGGTCAAGTGACAGCTCCAACTCAGAGATAAAAGAATAATAGTTGAGGAAGCTCAAGATGTAAATAATAATTTTAGTGTTTATAGTTTTATTTCAAAGAGTTTCAAAGATCAAGTTGTTCCTATAGCATAGAATATTTAGAATATAGATACAATGAAGGTTCCCCAAATTCTTCTAACTAGAGAACAACCAGTGGCTCAAAATTTGTAGCTGAATGATAGTGGAGAATATTTTCGCATAATTGATCAAATGAAGAAATAAAATGTTATAATTATCATGTGGGATTCCTTTTCCATCCTAGGGAAAAAAGACATGATTATTCAAGAGCTTTCAGATCTTAAAGTATCTAAAGAACCAACTAAGAAATAAGGAGCTATCTTCATCAATTGAGACTAGAAAATAAAGAAACTTGATCAATAGGTACATAACATGACAAAGGTGGAAAAAGCCAATGTAAAATTAAACAAAACAAATATTTTTTGATCTCTCTTTGATACTAGGTGACTATTTAGTCCATAATTATATGGTAGATAGTGGAGCTAGTAGCACTGTCATACCCAAATAAATTAAAAATAAGCTTGGTCTTATCTATCATCTAAATACCAAAGGAGTATTGAAATTAGATGGATCACCAAATAAGATAGTATTAATAATCAAATATCTAAAACTTACATTAAATGCTTGCCCTAATGTTCAAGATGTAGTTGTAGAGGACTTGCCTCCTTATTTTTCCATGTGTCTATCAAGAGACTTTACTTTAAATATTAGAGGATATTCATTAGCTAATTGGGCCTATTTAATATTAAAAACTAGGTATAGGACTAAGGTAACAATACATTATGAACCTATTTCAATTTTTCATTTTGAGCCATATAAGCCAATTATGGTGAATACTAATTATGTTATCTTAGACAAGGTACTCGAAAATAGTGATGGGAATCTGAGTCACCTCTAGATAGAGTCCCAGATCTTGTTATTAATGGATGGGTCTATAATTTTTAAGGGAATGATACCTAAAAGTTATTTAAATAATAATTACTTAGTGTCTATTATCTTCATGAAAATGATACACCAATTCCAACATTGATGAAATATGATCAACCTAGTGATGGACTATGGTAACTATATTTTGATGGATCTAGGAACAAGCATGTCACTAGGGATGGAATCATGTTAATTTATCCATCAAATAAAATATATTTATCTTATCTCATGTTTCATTTTTATTTTTCCAATAATGTTATTGAATATGAAGCATTAGAGCATGTTTTATAATAGGCAAGAAAGATGAAGATGAATTCCTTATAAATCTTTGAAGATAGTGAACTGGTAGTCCACCAAGTAAAAAGACTTAATATATGAAAGAATACAATACTTAGGCCTTATAATAATAGAGTATGGGATATAATTTAAGACTTTAAAGCTTTCAATATTCAATCCATATCAAGAAATAAAAATAAGTATGTAGACAGGCTAGATGCTATTGGGTCACAATCTAGTATCTCGGATGACATAAAAATGGAAAATATTCAATCACATATCAAGGTAGTTGTGATATATTTTATACCAAACAACCACAATAATTAACAAGTATTTGAAGATGGTAGTCATATCATCAGATTATTATAAGAGGAAGCTGACTTCTCCTCAAGGAACCAAGTTAAGCATTTATAGTAGTATGATGACTAGATTGTGTAATTGAAGACAAAAGAATTAATTAAAGGGTTGGCCACACTTGAAAACATATTCAATAGAGATGAAAAATTGAGAACAAAAATGTTTGATTTATCAACCAAGGAATAACACTATACAAATGTAGAGATTGAAACTAGTAAGATTTTAAAGCTAGGTAAAGTTTTCACATCTTTAGAGAAATAAGCTCTTATTAAGTTATATTTAAATTTTGTAGATGTCTTTGCATGATAGTACAATTACCATAAAGGATTTGATCCATGTATACATCATCATACCATTGAGTTATAAGATGAGACGCACCTAGTCAGATAGAGATAAAGGCCAATGAATCCAAATCTTGAACCTTTGATGAGAGCTAAACTGCATAAGCTCATTGAGTTAACTATAATATTTCCAATTAAACACTCAACTTGGGTGGCAAACCTTGTTCCAATATGAAAAAATAATGGTGAAATAAGGATATGTGTTGACTTCCATGACTTAAACAAGGCGTCTCTTAAATACCACTATCAATTTCCATCAATGGAGCAAATTTCACAGTTAGTGGTAGGTTTAGAAGCTTCTCTTTATTAGATGGTTATAGTGGATATAACCAGATTTTGGTCAAAGAAGAAGACCAGTTCAAAACGAACTTCACCATAAAGTGGGGGACATTTGCATACAAAAAGATGACATTTGGTTTATCTAATATTGGAGCCACTTTTTAGAAGGCTATGGACATGGAATTCTATGGTCTACTTAACAAGTTTATTTGGATGACATAACAATGTTATCTAATAGTAAAGATGAACATCTGATTCATATCAGAAAAGTGTTTAAAAGGTGTAGGGAATTTGGAGTGTCTTTGAATCCAAAAAATAGCATTTTTTCTATTCATAAAGGTAGTATTCATGGACATGTCATTTCAAAAAATGTTACAAGCACATATCCTGATAGGATAGAACCAATTCTTTCACTTTCATTACCTAGGCATAAAAAACCCTTACAAATATTTTTAGACAAGATCAACTTCATAAGGAGATACATTTTAAATTTTTCTACTTTAGCTAGGCCACTTACAACCATGCTAAAGAAGGCCCAGAGTTTTAGTTGGTCCAAAGAAGGAGTAATAATTTTTGAAGAGATCAAGAAAGCTATAGCTAGTGCTCCTACACTCCTAAACCCTGATATTACAAAGGATTTATTCTTATACAACTATGTTAATATTAGCATAATATTAGGTAATCTCATGCACCAAAATGAATAGATGTTAGAGCAGAAAATAGTCTTTTTAAGTCAAGACTTATAAGAATATGAAATGAGGTATTATTTTGTTTAAAATCCCATTCTTTTAGCTATAAAGTCTCTTAAAAATTTAGATAATTATTTTTCAATAATAAGATACATTTAATGGTTGCACATCCAAGTGTCAACGATTTTATTTAGAACAAATATATAAATGACAAGAGAGCTAGTTAGATAATTAAAGTCATGGAATATGATGTTGAGATCTAATTCACAAAGCTAGTTAGAGGCAAAGGATTTTGTGAACATCTATCCCAAGATTTGTAGGAGTATAATGAACTAGTTATGGTGCCAAATGATGAAGAAGTGGTAAGTGATCAGACTTCTTCCTCTAGCTAGTTCCAAGATATGGTAAAATATATACAAGATTGTATTTATTCTTCTCATTTGACCTCTTCAAGGATGAGATATTTTAGATTTCAGTTAATTCCTTTTCTTTTTGTTGATAATGTATTATTCAAAAAATATATCAATGGCCTACTGCTAAGATGTATAGAACCAGGTCAAACAAAAATGTTAATTGAATAGTTTCATGATGAACATGGTATAGGACATTACTTAGTAAGGATCATAGCTTACAAGATCATGAGAGGTGGGTATAATTCACCAATTTTATTTGGTGATTGTCATACATGGATCAAGAAATGTAGACAATGTGCCATGTTTATCAGAAAGGTAAAGCTTGCAGCCTTAGCTCTCTAACCAATTTTAGTTAATCAACCCTTTGTCCAATAGGGAATGGAATTTATTTTTATTATTAATCCCACTTCAAGCTCAAGGCACAAGTGGATCCTAATTGTCCAATATTATTTAACTAGATGGATAGAGGTAGTAGTATTAAAATAAGCCAATGAAACTAGTGTTCTGGGCTTCTATGAAGGTTTGCTTACCAAATTTAGGGTCCTTGAAACTATAATTTTTGATAAATATATGGATTTTATAGGATTTAAGATCAACCAGTGGGTAGTTCAACATATTTTTTTCATTAGTACCTCATCAAACTATTATCCACAAGACAGTTGCCTTGATAAGTCCATTATCAAGAGTTTGTTAAAGATCATTAGAAGGGATATTGAAGACAATCAAAGATCATGACATATTAAATTAATGTTAGCTTTGTTGGCTGATAGGATCACCTATAAGAGGTCTATATCTAATTCTCCATACAAGCTCGTATATGGTAAGGAAGCAAGAATGCCTATTTTTTTGAATTTACTACTTTAAACTAATGCATCAGATTGAGATTTTTGATAATAAGATAATGGAAATAAGATATGATAAGATCATGGAGCTAAGCCAGGAAAGCACATAAAATTTAATTATCTCTAGAGTGGTCCATTTACAATATTCAATTAAAAATCCCAAAATGATTTTAAGCTCACAAGGATGAATGGTGAAGAGCTTCCTATCCCAGTCAATGGGATACATCTTAAGCACTATTATTACGGAATCTAAGTCCCCTATACATAGTTATTTTTTTTTTCTCTAATGTTTTTATAAAACATTAGTTTACTTTCTATTTTATCTCAAATAAGTGTTTCTATTTGTGTATTTTTTTATTAATTTGGTCACCTTTATTTTATTAGGTTAGTTTCCCTTTTAGTTTGTTTCTTTCCTTATTTATTGGGATTCTTTTCTCTTTGAAATTCAAAAGTCTTTCTTATAGTGATGTAAATGGTCCATGTATCATATAATTGATCCAAGAGTCATAAATCTTGTTTTATTTCTCTAGCGTAATAGGCATGCTTCCCACCCAAGTTGCAAATTATGTTGACCAAATTTGGTCTACATAACAAAAATGTGCCTAATCCAATAGTCTAGTGGAAAGAGAAAATTTTTGGTTGAAGATTGACCCAATGTCACAAGGAGTAGGTCTAAAGTGTTGTATAGACCCTATAGGATGTTAAGAGTTCTTAGAATGAACATATAAGTGCATGGTTTTCATTGGGTTCATCTAGACATTTTGGGTATAGTGGTGAAAATTTTGAGTAGGCATTTTGATGACATCATAATTACCATGTGTGAATGAGTTATGAAGAAAATGAACATATGTGTTTATTCATGTTGGTATGTGATTTTTATGAACTAAGTTTTAGATCATACACTAAAGAATGATAGAAGTTATGCATGTTCAAAATTGGCCCCTCAATTAGATTTTGCTAAGTTTCCCATAACCAATTTTTAAGGAGCTTGATAGAGCTAAGTTAGCATATTAACTAGGCTATATCTTGTGCATGTGGTAGTTTAAAGAGAAAAAAACCATATGGGTTTGTTTAGCTTGGTATTTAGTTATTATGTACTAAATTTTAGATCATCTACTAAAGGGTAGTAGAAGTTATGCATGTTCAAAGTTGGCTCCTTAGTTAGATTTCACTAAGATTCCCATACTTAGCCAAATGGACTAGACTGTCATCAGGAGGTCATGTGAGAATGAATGGACTAGTCAACTTGAGTATTTTTTAGACATAATTAAAAAGATCCTAATATCAGTGAATCAAATGGGTTCATTCTTTTTAACATCAAGAACATCTCCTAAGAATTTTGTGCCCCTATGTCTTTTGCACTTCAAGTTATAGGCCTTTAAAATTATAAATGTAACATAAGATGTTCATGCTAACACCAAAATAAGGACACTACAAAAATCTATCTATTCTTAAATTTAACAGTCTATGAGATGTCAAATGTATTCTGTAAGACATCAAATATGGTCCACAAGATGTCAATTTTAAGATTCGTAAACTAACCATTGGGGTTTAAATAGTGGGTCCTAGGTATATTTAATGGCTTGCATTCAATCATATACTCAGATCTAAATATGAATGGAGGTCAAAAAAGTATTATTTTATTGAGAATAAATACGTATATGAAAATTGACACAAGCACATTGACTTGCCAAAAGATTGATGACTCAAGGGAATCCATGCATAGATAAGTTAATGGAGTGAGGAAAAATCAATAAGTCAATGTATATCAAGGAACCAATAAGTATAAGAATGGTTTGGCATAATGTAAATAGTCTGAGTTGGAAATTGATAGCCAATAAATAAAAGTGAGCTTGAGGCATTTTTGATGAAAGTTGAAGAATTTATTTTTGAGCCAAGTAAATCAAATGTCAAAGAGCCAAGTTTAAAAGTGAACTAGAGTTGAACTAGGGACATATTTTAGAGACAAAACATCACCAAAAGTGATCCATATAGGTAAAACAAGTGTTTGATATTGGACCAAATATATAATTATAAGATGGACTAGTGTTTGTGAAATAAGTTCAAGTAGTTTTCAACTTTTCATGAATATTGTGATTGTGTGAAAACCAATGGTCTAAGATTGGTGTTATGTCTATAAAATGGACCCAAGTTTGGGTTGGAACTAGTATAGATGTAAATTTGATCATAGATAAGTGTCTCACCTATCATTTGAGTGAAATTTTTAATAATCAGGTTTAGATGACCACCTAATGTAGATGTGGCATAATTCTATCAATTCTATGACATGATCCTCATCAGCAAATCAACCAGATAATGACATGGTTCCACGAAGAGACCTAGTGATTGGATAAGGGCAATGGAAATTTAATTATTTTACAAAATTTGTTTCTTGTTGATACGATCTTGAGTCAACATCCTTGAAAGTGATAATCCATCAAAAGTGGTTGGGTCTCTCTCTCTCTCTCTCTCTCTCTCTCTCTCTCTCTCTCTCTCTCTCTCTCTCTCTCCCCTATAAATATAGGATTTCAAACCTTAATATATATCCCTTTATCCCTCTTTTTATAATGACTAGACTCTATCAAAATTTATACTATGATACCTTTTGAGCCAATAAAGATTGAATTCCATACTTTTCTAAGCTAGATTGAAGTGTGTTCCATGAACTCATGTAATATGGTTAGGTAAATTTACATTACTTGATTATGTTTGATTTTCTCTCACCTTCAATAAGTACTTAGTAGTTCTTATAGGGTATTATAAATGTAATTTACAATTTATTCTCTAACTTGAAAGTGGATATTTTCCCTCTCTTGTTAATTTGGTAGCTAATTAATACTGTATTCTAAAATATGTATTTGAGATTGATATTACTTTGTCTAGAAAGTGTCTCATAGTGTGTATTTTATAGGCTTGAGTGATAAAATAATTTATGTATCACCCCTTTTAAATGATTTTATAAATTATTGTCAAAATCTCTCTCCCTTTTTCAAGCAAGTGCTACTTTAAGTTTAGTGTAAGTGATAGATCCATAAGAAATCTAGCCTTAATCATAGGTCTGATCCATTATTAAGATACCCATAACCTAATTTTAGTCCAATATTGGACTATATTTTAATATGAAGATATGAATAATCCTCTCCTCAACTAGGGTACAAATCTAGAACACCAATAATACCCATCTTCCTCTATAAATCTCTTTTCTCAAGTAAACCATTATAAATATCCTTATTCAAATATTTTGACCTTATTTTTACATATTATACTACTTTATACTTATCATTACTTTATTTAAACTTTCTTCTTACTCCTTTTAACTATTGTATATATTTTACATTTGCTTATGCATCACCACTAACTCATAATGTAACTGGTAATTATACTAAATCTAAAACACTCATAGGATTTATCCCATAAAAAATATGAAATGCTTATTTTCCTATTGAGTTGGTCATTAAATTATTATATGTAAACTAATATTTTGGTAAAGTGAATTCCCATTTCTTGGTCTTCTCTCCATCTATTCATCTAAATAAATCTCCCAAACTCTTGTTTACAACTTCTATTTATCCATTTGTTTGGGGGGTGGTATGCTCTAGTGAATTGTTTCTTAGTACCCATCTTCTTCTATAAATTCATTCAAAAATAGCTTAGAAATTTCATGTCCCTAACTGATGTAATGGTTTCTGGAACACAATGCTATCTCTCAATATCTTTGAAAAATAATTCTACGACTCTAGTGGAATCATTAGTTTTTTTACATGGAATAAAATAAACCATCTTATAAAAATATTATTTGATATTTAAAAAAGATTATTTTCATCATTCATTCCAATTGAAATCAACATTATTGTTGATTAGATAAGTGAATGGGTGGCATATGTCTACAACTTGAGATATGAATCTATGGATAGCTTCAATTTTCCCTTATAAACTATGAAGTTTTTTGAGATTAGTAGGTGGAGGCATTTATTTTATAGTTGTGACGTTTGCTAGATATGTAAAGAACAAAAATTGAATCTTTAATTCTCTATGTGTTTGGTAATCTCAACATAAAATCTATACACAAATTTATCCATGATCCTCTTAGAATTGGTAATGTCATGTAAAACCCTATATTTTTTGCATGTCCTTTTTCCACGTAAAATATCTTTCACCTTGAAACATATCTTGTCACATATCTATTTGTCTTTGGCCATAAATACTTATCCTCCACCAAAGCTATTGTCTTTGTATTACCAAAATGTCTAGCCAAATCACCCCTATGTGAAATAACCCAAAAAAAATTAGAATTATGTATCGGAGTATATTTTGGATGCATAATGGACCCAATCAGCTTGATTGATGATGAAAGTGATAAACATTCAGTGTACTCACTTATGAATAAATAAAACCAAAGGAGGTGAATTGAAGTAATTATCTAAAGGTAACTACATAAAAAATGTGTTATGGGGAAGCATGTTAACATAATACATGTCTTATGGAGTTCAAAATGTATTGGTGTACCTATAGATGGATAGGACCTGAGATCCATATGTGATACTCAAGGTTCTTAACCCTAGATAAATGCCTCACTCTTCTC
>JARHVA010007230.1:687500-702500 GCA_037957365.1 Torreya grandis | reverse complement strand
ATTTTTAAATTTTACCTTATTAATTCTATCTACCTATCATATCCCTACATCAAATCAGGTCCAATAATAACTCTATTTTCCATGCTTTCCCAACCAAGAGGAGTTCTACACTTACGCCCGTATAGAGATTCAAATGTAGCCATCTTTATTATAGAATGGTATGAATTATTATCTGAAAATTAAACTAAATGGAAATAATATTTCCATTTGGTTTTTTGATCCATGATATACATGAATAACATATCTTCAACCACTTAGTTGAGCCTTTCAATTTTTCCATTTGTTTCTAAATGAAACGAAGAACTAAAATTCAGCCCTATTTAGAAGGCTAACATCAATATATACTAAAATATTGAAGTAAATAAATTCTTAGGGTCTTAAATAATCACTTTAGGTACACCATGAATTCTAACCACATCTTTTATGAAATGTTTTACAAATATGATAGCATCATCCATAAAATTTATAGCAATGAAGTGGCTGACATTAGTGGCCTTATCAATCACCAAAAGAAGAGTATCATGCTTGTTGTATGATTTTGATAACCCTAAAATAAAATCAAGTGAGACTATATCCCAATTATCTCTTGAAATATCATGAGGACACAATAGACCTCTTGGATAACAATGCTCAACCTTAACCCATTGGTATTCTAAGTATTTTACCACAAAATTAATGATATTATCCTTCATTCCAGGCAAAAAGTAGAGCCTTCTTAGCTTATGCATCATCTTTGTGACCCTTAGATGAGCATAATAAGGTGTTGTATGCATTTTTTTTAGTAAAATTTTTATCAAGTCACCAAAATTAGGTACATAAATTTTATCTTTATACCTTATAAGCCATCTTTTCAATAAAAAAATTAGCAAATCTTTTTACTATAGGCTTATTATACAAACCTAATCTTACATCATGGTAAAATTCATCAGTAAATTGTTATTCTCAAATAACACTTTTAAAGGTTTTTTGTAAAACCAACAAGGTAGCAAGATATGTGCATCTGCTAAGTGCATCAACAACATGATTCTTCTTTCCCTTGATATATGATATATCCATGTCAAAATTACTCAACAATTCTAGACACCTATATTGGCATGCATTTAAATAATCTTGAGAAAATAAGTAATCAAGGCTATGGCGATTAGACTTCACCTTGAAAGGCTTTCATAGTAGGTAATGTTTCCATTTCTTAAGTATATCAACAATGGTATCAAGCTCCATGTCATGCGTAGGATAATTATTTTTCTAATCCTTCAATTTTTGTGACTCATAGGCCATAACTTTTCCATCTTAGGTCAGGATGACTCCATATCCTTGCTTAAAATCATTACCACAAAATTCAAAATTACCATTTGGGTATGGGATTATAAGAATAGGTGATATTATAAGCAACACTTTTAGCATGTTAAAAACCTCCTCACACTAAGGGGTTCACCCAAATTTCTTACATTTACACAATCAATAAGTAATGGGATAGGCCACACTAGAAAGGTATTCAAAAAAATGTTGGTAATAACTAGCCAATCCCATGAAGCTACACACCTTATACACATGGGTAAGAGTAGGCCAATTTGGTATAAACTTAATTTTCATGGGATAAATAACAAGTCTATTCTTATAAATATTGTGACCCAAATAATTAATTTTAGATTAATAAAATGCACATTTGGATAGTTTTACATATATATTATGTTATCTTAGTATCTATAAGACTAAACAAAGGTGATGATCATGCTCAGCCTCTTTCTTAGAATAAATGAGAATGCCATTAAGAAAAATTAGAACAAACTTATCTAATACGTCTCTAAATATGTTTTTGATAAGACTCATGAAAGTTTTAGGTGCATTAGTTAGGTCAAAAGGTAGAACCATGAACACATGTTATCCATATCGAGTTTGAAAAGTTGTTCTATGAATGTCCTCTTCTTTAATTATCAACTGATGATAGTTTGATCTCAAATCAATTTTTGAGAATATTATAACACCCTATATTTGGTCAAACAAGTCATCATTCCAAGGCAAAACATAATTATTTTTTATTTTTACCTTATTTAGTAAGAGATAATCAATATAAATCCTCAATGTCCCATCCTTCTTCTCTACAAAGACTACCAAAGAATGCTAAGGGGACACACATGGCTGGATGCTTCTACGATTCAAGAGTTCTTTAAAAAAAAAAATTCAACTCTTTCAAGTCAGCCACATTCATGTAGTATGGGTAGATCCAAGCATGACATCAATGGAAAATCCAAATTCCCACTTAGGTGGTAAACCAAGTAGTTTCTTAGAAAAAAATCAATGAATTCCCTCAAAATAGAAAAATTTATATGTACTAAGTCCTTTTATTTATATAATTCCTATAGTTGGATTGTGTAAAGCTTGCAACCTTTCCTAACATCCCTTTTTAGTTATAAGGTTGAGAGTGTTTTGCTTCTTAGATGTCCTTATATGCCTTGTAATTCTGTAATTTAGCCAAGGTCATTGATACACATCACTCTTTTGCTCATAAATTAAGTTTGGATTTATGTTTATACAACCAATACATCATAAGGATGAGATCATAAGACCCTAAAGGTGTAAGAAAAATATTCACTTTGGTCTTGAAGACACCAAGATCAAGTTTCACTTGTTCAAAGAACTCAAGAATAGGCACATTCTTATCAGTACCAAAATCAACCTCTTAACCTTATTTTATCAAGATGAGTTTGATTTTACATTTATTTGTAGTAAAATAAGACATGAAATGATTATTTAGACTTGAATCAATCAAAATAGTCAAGGAAAAACCATTTATTATACCTCTAGTTTCAATTGGAGTGACCTACAAATCAGCATTATGATAATTAACAAAAACATATACTAAGTAATTTTCTACTTGGCCTAATTTTAGTTTAGGATATTCCTTTTTATAGTGGTTGTCACCACATTCACAACAAATAATAGGTCTAAAATATGCTATCATAACAGTATTAACAACCATATCAGTCCCATGTTGGTTGCCTTGATGTCGTTCCTTCTTATAAAAACCAGATTTAGAGGATCCATAGGACTTGAAATTTCTGTTATGATTACAAAACTTGGTATTTTTATTATTTACACTAGAAATATGTGGTTCTAATCTGATTTCTTAAAATTATTTTTCATGGGAGAAATATTTTTTACTTTAGACTTCTACCTTCTTGTCTTGTCTTTTGGTGTATTTTTTTTCCCCTTAACCCTATAGGTTGATTCAATTATTGTAACCAAAGTCCTTGGGTTATTTATATTAATTTCATGCATCAATATTTCCTTGAGCCCACATTTGAAATTATTAATCTTGGTTTCTTCATCATGTATATAGTTTACATGATATAAAAAATTTAGAAGCTTATTTTCATACTCAACAACATACATGTATTCTTACTTTAAAAGCTAAACATTGATCATTGTATACTCTTTAAAGTTTGTATTTAGGTATATTTTATGAAATTGAGTCTCAAAAATGGATCATCATAGGTTCATGGAATGATATCCTTCATTGGCACAAAGGCAATTCCATCATAAAGTTGTAGGACTAACTAGCTGATAAGATGCTACCTTGGATTACACATTTGATGGCATGTTATGTAAGTTGAAATATTTTAGCAAGTGTAATAGGCATGAGTAAAATACATAACGTAATTCCTCACCTAAAAAAGTAGGTAGTGGAAGCTTCCTTAGCATTTTGATGATTGGATTAACGATGGTCAAAGTTAATTCTTGTATCACGAGCCCTTCTACTTACACCATTTCAAATCTGAGCACTTCCTTTTGGGATATCCATTCAAGATTATTCAACCTTTGTTCTTGGTTATCAATATTTCCTTGTAAGGTATTAAGGGATGTAACAATTCCACTAAGGATCTCCTCATGCTTGTCATTTAGATTCACACTGACTAATTTAGCATTTGGTACCTAAGTATTACTGTTAGCCTTATTCATGGGTAGCTCTTCTTGGTTATGAATAGGGATGTAGCCATGATGACCCCTTCCATGTATTTTACCTCTACCCCTAATTGGGTTGACATTAATAAGGTTGTCATATATGTTACCTTTATTCTATTGTGTTTTAACCATCTTGATAATTTTAAAGTGATAACTCTGTAGATTATAAAATTATAAGAAGAAAAATCATTCCAAAATTTCCCTAGAGTAGAAAAGTGCTTTGATACCAAATCAAATAGCCTAATTTTTTTTTGGAATTGTAGATTAGATTATATTTTGGATGCATAATGGATTCGATTACCTTGATTTTCAATGTAAGTGATAAACATTCAACAAACTTACATACGTATAATTGGAATTGAAGGAGGTGAACTGAGGTAATTAGCTAAAGGTAATTACATATAAAAGGTGCCATGGGGAAACACATTACCTTAATATATTTCTTATAGAGTTCAAGGTGTATTAGTGTATGCATACATGGATAGGACCTGAGTGTCATATGTGTCACTCATACTTCCACATAAGAACATTTTTAGGTCCTTCTCCCTAAGTAAATACCTCACTCTCCTTAGTGGGTTTAAGTCTTACTCAAGGATGGTTAATTTCCAGGATTAGTTTAACTAAGAAGGATAACTCAAACATATTAAATTATCATTTGGGTTAAAATAGATTTATTATAAAAGTATAGGTTTCTAACCTCCTAATTAAAGATGATTCCAGGGAAGTAATCATAATCACCAACCAAAAATCAATTCAACACATGTAGTTTCATAATGAACCATGTAGCAAAAATATTATTAAAAAAATAGAAGAGAAAATTTAAACCCAAGGTTTCACAGTGCTACTAGGTAAGGTTATAAACACCTTATAGCCTTTAAGGTCATTATACCATTATTTTAATAGATCTTACATCATTTATTTACTAAATATGGATTCCATTACATAGAATAATGATTAATAATATAGTTATGATCAATATCATGAATAATCAAATATCCTTCATGTAGTCTAGAAATGGATCCATATAATGAAATCATATTGTCATAACTAATGTGACATTAAAAAACAAGAGAGATGAAGACATTATTCATCCAAGATATCTAATTAAATTAATCCTTAATTATCATTTCAAGATAAAGAATCTATGTAATAATCCAATGGTTTAAGTTATTTTCAGATAACTGTATAAGAAAGGGATCAATTCTTTTCATACAATGTTTCCATTATCATCTAATTAAATGCATACATAATGAATCACTACATTCTATAATCAATCTCATATTTAAATGGATTATAAGAGAGCAACAAGTGATTCACGTACAACACAATGCAACACAAACACATGCAACAAGAATTCGACTGAGTTTCAAGTTGAGTGGAACCCAAATAAAATGTTTCACTTAAATAACTTCTAGAAAAGCTTTTTGGGTGAGCCATGGGAAACAATGTAAGCATATTCAACCACTAGGAGAGAAAGTAAAATCATGTGTAGCCCAAGAAAATATAATCAACAAGTATGTATGCCTTAGTCACAAATTTATGCAATATCAAATGAAGTAAAACACTATTTAACTTACTTATTTCATCTAATTGATTCATAATGGTAATATTTGGTTCAAAAAATCTACTTAATACCATTAAAATTCATTTTATTGCATAACTAGCCTATACATAAATGCTATGCATGTTTACGAAACATCTTGATTAAGCAAAGGAATTAGATTAACTTTTAATTTATTTAATATTAAATGCAAGAACAAAAGTAATAATTTTTAAGTCCAACATATGCAACATACATACCTTTTTATGTAACCAGGTATGTCTAAAATGTGTATTAGAAGAGAGTATTTTGATTAGGTTTTTGCATGTACTAGTAATTATTAATTTTGAATAGTATATGCATAGTTGAAGATGATTAAGAATCCCATATACATGCATCTATGTAGTTATATTCACAATATACAATGTGATAAAGCAGGGGTAATTATTAATCTAGCTTACATGCTTAAATTAACACTATGTATTTATGAATCAAACAACATAATATATATCTAATTGTCTATAGAATCTAACTGCAAGATTATTCTTGTGTTAGAATAGAAAACCCAATATTCTTATCAATTATACACAATATACTTTGAAGAAATATTAAGTAATTGTCTAAATAAATCATACTTAAGATAACATCAAATATATTTAATCCTAATACCCAAAACATATAATTAAACTAAGAAATTAATACTATGATGATTATTTGGATTACATTATACAAAAATCTATAATAGCTCAACTCGATTATAAATTAACATTGAAAGAGTAGTTGTAAAATTGATATCATTAATAGAATACTTTTTGAACATGAGAGTTAAAACAAACATATAATAACTTAATATACCTGAAGTGTGTTCCCTTCAACAACATATATCAAATTAGCCATCTTACCCTTTAAGCAATATTCAACTTCCATTAAATTTTGTAACCCATCATCAAGATATGTTCGTATTAGCATAATTAGCCCATAATAAAGATTGAATACTAACCAACTCAACTATCATTACTAAAATTGATTAAGTAGATAAAAAATAATCAACATAATTAAATTTTTACCAATTTATTTCATGCATATGTGAAATAACTAAAGCATGAAGTAGAAGGTGAATGAAATAGACAAGCCCTCCTAACCAAATTTTTTACCCTAATCATTGGTCAGCCTTACCACCCCAACCATTAGAAAGATGGTGGATATAGTAACCAAGGGTGTGAAGGGAATTATAAGCAATCAGATTTCCAAAACATAGGGTATATTGGTAATAAAATATTACAATAAAAAATTGATTCCTTTTCTAAGGGAGATAGAAATAATTAATCCATATTCAATGTAGATCATAAGAAAGGATGACTAATATGGCTACTGAATGATATAAAATAGATTAACAACTAATCCACTTAATAGTCTTTGTATTAACCCCCTTGGATCTACGTCCAAGTTTATGGTTAGCCTTAACCATCCCCACTGCCAATTTATACCAGGTATACAATATATTAATTATTTTAATCATTCAGGGCTAGTGTAGGAATGGGGACCAATTAACCATGAACCCTACAAAAATCACAACCAAATAAATAAATCACATAAATATTCAAATAAATCATTTGACTTATTGAGGCAACATAATATGTCAAACCAAAACATAATATAAAATTTTCAATGTTTACAATCCCAACACAAACCCATGTATTTCATAAAAAGAAATGAAAAATCCTTCAAAATTATTCAATTCCCTCTTAGATCATATATATATATATATATATATATATATATATATATATATATATATATATATATATATATATATATGAGCTAACATAAAAATAACTAGCTTAATCATGCCCTCAAAATTTAACAATAGATTTGATTAAACCCTTGTCCAAATACATCAAAATATTTAAAACACAATCGAACATAATACCAAAAACCTAGTCAAGTATGTTTGTAGAATCCCTACATAGATATTAAAACATAGTTAGGAACAAACCCAATTAAACGTAAATTCCATGACACCTAAATATGAATACAATCAAGATAAAACAAAGATTCCAATAGACATTATTACAAATGGGTCACAACATGATTATATTCCATGTGGTTAAGGACACAAAAATAAAAACCTAAATTAATATCATAATAAAGCCACACACCCTCAAGAGTATATCACAATTGGTTATATGAATACCATCAACATTCTTTAGAAGCTCCATAATAAAATAAATAAAAACTTTATAATGAATCACACCTCCTAACTTCAAACTAAAATGCTATGTTTTCATAATAACCCAACATGAAGAATACATTCCAGAATGAAATTTAAAATAGAAATTTTGTATAAAATAAACCTCAACTTTCTCAAACACCATTATATCGAAATGAAATGACATAAATCAAATAACATTCAAAACATACCAATAGTTGAGACTTGACTTAAAAAAACATAATCATATTAAAGCAAAACAGTATGAATCGAATATGCAATCAAGATATCTCTGATTTGACACCCATTTTAATACCTTATAGTGCTATAAGAATAGTGAGTGACTCGGTTTGAACCATAATTGCATCATATAAAGAACCCAAAACATTGTAGTATTTTCATCACCTAAAAACATACACAAAAACTCTATTGACTAATATTATTAAAAATCCCATGTCCAACTTAGACCATAGCCTATAATGAACGGCACAGTCATTGTTATGAAAACCCAATATAGACCGCCAATAACACGTTTTAATAAAACTAGAACTTACACCAAGAATTTAATTCCTTATAATGATATACATAGTTGAATTTAACATTTAGAATCCATACAACCTTTATTCACAGACAAAAACATAACATTCTCTATTTACACAAAATGAAGCCATGAAACATTCACTGATATGTACAAGGACATATATACACTACAAGCCATAAGCCACCAACAATCAAACATTACAAGGCAACACAAGATTAAATCCCATGAAACCTTACTAAATACATAATCAACAAAATATACTCAAATCCAAGATTCAATCCATATATATCCATTTTGTAAGTTTATATGCAAAATTATACTATTGATTCCCATTGAATCTTTACCAAGGTCTATGTACACATCCAAAAGTCCCAAGACTTACGGTTGCATACATAGTCTTTTTATTTTGTCAAGTTTTCCACAACAAAAGCAAATAACGTAAAAAATATAACTTACCCGAATTACAGAGAAAAACTCAAAAAACCAATAAGACATAAACTAAAACTTTCCACTTTCCAATCCATGAGTCCAAAATCTAGTATGATCGCCATAAAAATTAGTTGAGCTCCACTATTCTCCTCATTTCTTTTATATCTTCATAACCCCATCAACTCTTCCTGTCTATCACCTAATTCCCCATTTCATCCATCTAGTTTCCCTATACCCATTCAATGTTTGCATTAAATGTGAGGAAAAAAACTTCTCTTACATTCCCAAATGCAATCCTCTGCCAAATTTTTTCATGAATACAATGGTCATTAGTTAACCTATCCTGAAGGCTTGATCCACCAAACCAAAATGCCAACCAATGAAAATGCAAGTTAATATTTAAACATCACAATTAACACTAACAAGGTTGATTAACATCATAACCTCTAAGGACTATGATACCAAAAATATAAATGCTAATATATCAAATTAACCATAATATGGCATTGATCCTATGTCGATTAAAATAACAATATAACCATGTTTAATATTAGTGGTAATTCGATTACATAATATAACCAAGCCACGTAACAATCATAACACCACCTTAGGAATATAAGGTATTTATGTAATCTAAGGAGTAGTCCAAGGGGTGTCAAGGGTATGTCTAGGTGACTCATTCAATTAGGTGAATAAGATCCACACAAGTGTGTAGGAGTGAATAGAAGTTTTGATAGAAGGAGCAAGCTAGAGTTAATCATGAAAGTATAATAAAAAGATTGTGGATGCAAAATAAATAACATAAAATAATGACTTGCAACAATAAGATAAAAGTACAACATCATACAATAAAATATAACAAGTACCAATGTCATGACATCAACATAATCCATGACCAATTGAGGTGTCTAAAGGATGAAAAACATAACCAAAAATAAGTATCCTTGTCAGACTTGTTAGACTGCTCAGAATTTCTTTGGTACCAGGTGTACCACTTCCATCATCTACCTATCTCATAAGATAGTACCTGTAACTACAAAAGTACATCAATAAGTCCATATCAAAAATTCATAAATAATTACATAATTTTAGTAACATCAACTACAGTAATAATTCATAAAATTATCAAGTGCATAATTAAACATGTAGTTCAAATACCACTACAACAAGTACCAACATAAGATCCAACTGAAGTAAATAACAAGTAGTTAGTTTTATAAAAATAATCATAATAATGTTTTAACAGTAAAACAAATTATAAAAAGGTGGGGTCGTAACATTATGCAATTATCTTATAATATTGTCTCTTAGAGACCCAATTGAAGTACATAATTGTCTCCCTTTGAAAAGATAACCATATTGCTTAAGATACTGATGATAAACATTAATTGTATCACTTATCTATGTATTCCTATATTGCACAACTATCTTGCCATAATTTGGATCAGTATTACATACATATTTAATAAACTCAAATCTAACTTTTTCACTCACCATAGTATTTATCAACCTCACTCACCTGTTGAAAGTATCAACAACCTGATTCTATTTTATTGATTTGTGTTTCAACATAAAAGTATAATCTTGCAAGAAAGACACCCACTTTGCATGCATATTCTTTAATTTCTATTCAATTTTCACATACTTTAAATTTTCATGATCAATAAATAAGATAAATTCCTTAGGCACTGGGTGATGCCTCCAATGTCTTAATTATTTTATGATGGCATAAAATTTAACATCATACATATAATACTTTATTCTTGTATTATTCAATTTCTCATTGAAATATGCTCTTGGCTTCCCTTATTGACTCAACACATCACTAATTACCACAATCTAAGCATTAGAAACAAGCTCAAATACTTTGATAAAAAATTTTAATTCTAAAATAAGCTTTCTTATAATTTACTTCTTCAACAACTCAAAGCTTTCTATTGCTTCCTTTGTCCATGTAAATTCTTTTCCTCTCATATAATTTGTTATTGGTGTAATAAGAATATTAAAAATCTTAATGAACTTTCTATAAAAGTTTCTAAACTATGAAAACTTCTTACCTTTGTGATGATCTTTGGGATAGGCCACTCAACAATTGCCTTTACTTTTTTTTTCATCCATTCTTACACCATCTGCTAAAACTACAAATCCCCAAAATAACAAACTTTCCTTTATAAACTTGTACTTCTTTAAATTTTCATAAATCTTTTATTTTCTTAATAATTCTAATAACATTCTCAAATGTTCTATGTTCTCTTCTTTAGTATTACTTATTACTACAATATCATCAAAATAAAATGCGACAAACTTACCATTGTATTCCCTCATAAATGTGTTAAATGCAATAGATAATATGAAAAGCATCACCATCCACTCATATAAACCATCTCTACTCTTGAATATTGTTCTCCATTATTCTCCTTCATGAATTCAAATATGATAGTATCTACTCTTTGAATCAATCTTGATAAACAAAATTTCTCTTGCAAGAACATCCATCATATCATCTAAATGAGCTATAAGAAACCTATACTTGATTGTAATTTTATTGATTTATCTACTATCCACACACATCCTCCACCCTCCATCTTTATTTAGAGTTAGCAACACTTGTGTTGCACATGTACACATACTCTTCTTTACAACACCCTTCCTCACCAATTTAGCAACCTGTTTATTTAATTATGTATGTTCTATTAGACTCTTCTAATAAGTTATTTGATTTGGTAGAGATCATTTTGTAATCAAATAAATATGATGTTGAATATTTTTTTTGGGTGGTAAACCTTATAGTAACTCATCATGTATAACATCTTCATATTCTTTCAAACATATTGATGTTTGAAATCATCTGTATCAAATATCTTCTTGAAAAATTTTATTTGTATTTCGCCTCATTTCTTTTTTGAACTATTTACAAAACACTTTGTCCTGTCAATTCACATTTAGATTGCACCTCTTTTATGAAAATGTCAATTTATATACAGAACTGACTAGGCACGCTGACAAGAATATAATACTTAGTTCTTCGAGAAAAAAAGTTTAGTTTTTCGTATAATGACATGGTCTCATATTGAAGATCCAAGACTTGACGGATTAAAGAATGCTCAGTACCATGCCCCGAGAGTGATTGCAGTGATGTGAAGGTGGCCCAAAACGAAAACCAATACATCAATTTGTCTTTCATATATTCCTAAAGTAACGAAATAAAAGTGATTGCCTTGGAAATAAGATTCATGATTTCTTTAGCTTTGTGAATAGCTTTTTGACCATCCTTCCGACGAGATAGACCAGAGGGAAAAAGGTTATGGAGGCTTTCCTTGATACGTATGCGTATGTAGATGGACATTTTGTAGGTCTCTTAGAAGAATGGAAGGCCAAACAAGCTGTGCATGCAATGTCCTCTGGATGCATTACCTTAGTATGAATTATGGTACCATCTGAGCCAAATGATATTAAAGAAAAAGGTAAAATTGTAAACATCAAGATGCTTAGACAATCCGACCCCCAACGTAGTCGCTCGAGTGAAAAGACTGTAAAAGGTTACTGTAGAGAATAAATATGCCAACGAAAAACAATATCTTATGCTCTTTGTTTCATCTTTTAAGGATTATTTGCTTGGTACTAATCATCATTAGTATGCTTTCCGTCACAGAATAACTTCGTTTTCTTCAGTATATGTTTTATTCTTGTTTTCTTTAGTTATCTATAACAGTAATATAGATTGATATTACGCAAACCAGGAATCTTCTTTTTCACTGATTGTAAAGAACTAGCATTTATTTGTGTCCACCCTGATCCACTGCTGTACAGAAAAGATCGGATTATTGGTGCCCACATCTATCTGATGAGAATGTGGGGACATTGAATATTCAAATGGATAATGCAATTTGGTTTCTTCTCGCACATCTTTTAAAGCAATGGTTATGATTATTTTCCTCAAAGTTAGCAAGGATATAATCATTTTTGCACGCTAAGAATAATGTGCATGTTTGTTTCAGACTTATTTTGAAGGCTTTTAATGGCAAGTCAATTCCAATTTCCCCTAAAGTCGTGATTGACTGTAGTACGAGACCTACGCATGCAATAATATTCATGTTATAATCACCGACATTGATTTTCCGACCACGTTGATTGTACAAAGTTTTACTAATTTAAACGCTAAGAGAGGAAACATCATTGTGTGGCTCATCTTCCCTATGTTTTTGTATGATATGCATTACCATTCTTTAGTGTTAGAGTTATACGTCAAATTACATCCTTGAAGGGGCATCAATTTTAGTGTTTTGTCATTGACGAGGCACAAAATTCTAATTAAATCATTCGTAGATATTTAAATATTGTGGTGTTTATTGATAGAATGTGGGTTTTTAATTTGAACAATCTAATATTCCAATGAATAATAATATGGACGATTAGTTACCTTCTAACAATGAATAAAACTAATAGTTGCCCTGAGGGTGTAAGGAACAGTGGATGGAATTTAAAAGTTTTTCTTTTTCTTGAATATATTGCCCATTTAAGTGTAGGATGTGGGCACCCCTTCATGCTTGAGACATAAACCAACGGACCTTTCTTGCAACCTAGGAACAATTTTCTCAATTAGTAACTTCTCATTAATGATATTCACATTGTATCATGACCTATGCCCCCTTATGCATCTATGTGACATGCACATTACAGCGTTGACCCATGAAAATGTAAGCGATCATATAGACAAAATCCTTATGGAAAGAAAACATAAATTTTTGCTTTTTATTACCAGAGTATATTCCTCTTTTAAGTGTAGGATGTGGGCATCACCTGAGACCTAAATCCACCAACTCTCTCTACCATTTGAGATCGATTCTCTCAACCAGTGACTCCTCTACCACCACATTCACATTGTATCACGAGCAATGCCCCCTTATGCATCCATGTGGCATGGACTTTGTATATTTGACATAGTGATTAGGTAATGAGACTATCTCTTTCCATAAAGAATGTAATAAATCATGTAGACAAACTCTTTGCATGGGAAATTAAATCTTGATCAGTTGTCCATCCATTTTCTAGTTGTGGGATTATAAACTTAATAGATGTTGGAGGAGTTCAATTCATGGCTTTATGTTTTAGCCACTTTTCAATTTGATAATTGCAAACATGGGAGTGGTGATTGCACTTGTTGAGTCATCAGTATGCTCTTGACAAAGTTTGATAGAATCAGAAGTGAATATCCAAAATTATAAATTATAGCTATATGTTGATAAAACATAAGCAAAGCCTATGTGGTCAATGTTTATTCTATTTACTTCATTAGTTCAAAGATTTTGAGAGCATCATTGTAAAAACCATTTTGTGCATATTGTGTAATGTGATCATTGTGGATCCTTGTTTTAATATAATATTATCTCATGAACTCCTTATCTACCCTTAAAAATGGAAAAATGCTAATCAAGGATGCCACCACCATGTGTAAATTTTCCACTTCTTTGTAAAGTGTTTAGATCATGTAAATCCAATAGTTGCCTTGAATCTAGGTTTTTTACACTATATGGGCCCTATACAACATGATATTACCTAAAATACCCTAGAATTAGCACTCAACATCATCACCCCTCTCACCTTGATATCACCTAAAATACCTTGTCAATGACCCTCATTGGCATCATGGATGAATGCAAGATAAAAGATAGACTCTTGGACGTTAATGGATTGTCCCAACATCAAAGCAACTTTCATGTTATCTTCATCCATGGATGACAAAATAACACATCTAAATAAACATATTAGCACCTTTGTTTGATATAATTGACACATATCATTCTATATTGCTATTACATCTATGAGTCAATTTAAAATTTAACATAGGCATGTGAGTATGTGTAAATTATATGTGAGCTGCTACAAGACAACTCTGTTTACAATATTAAGGTAGCCATTAAGGAGGGGGGGGGGGGGTTGTGAGGAAAGAGGGAAAACGTTTAGTTGATTTGTGTGATAAAAAAGCACAACCTCTTCTAGTTCTTGCCATTAGAAAAGGAAAAGTTCAAACATATATCTGAAAGATAATATAAACCAACTTAGATACATAATTATTCATTAATCCAAATATACTAGAAGCTCATCAACTAAGAAGATGATTTAAGTAAAATGGTAGGATGTGGGTGCCTCCTCATTCTTGAGACATAAACATATGAACCCTCCCTACCACCTAAGACTAATTTTCTTAGACGATGATTCCTATACAACTATATTCATAGTGTATCATGAGTTATACCCACTTATACATCTATGCAACATGCACTTTTCATATTCAATCAATGAAGAATGTAAGCATTC
>JARHVA010007230.1:657500-682500 GCA_037957365.1 Torreya grandis | reverse complement strand
GGATACTTTCTGACATAGTTTGCCTCTTCTGTAATCATATGGAAACATAAAATGGTGGATGTAAAAAGGAATATCATTCCATGGAAACATTGAATAGTGAAATTAAAATGAAGTAAACTATAGAGAATCATAAAATGAAGATATCAATAAAAAAACACCAAATTAGGAAATTATAACATTAATAACACCTCTTAAATTTTTAATATAATTTTTAGATAGAACTTATAATATTTTTGATGAATTTCCAAAACTTAATAATTGTATCCATGAAAATAGTACAAGCATAATAAGATTATAATTAATTGGTTCTAGTAAATATATTTTTTACATATCAACTAAAATTTGGGAAAGAATATAAAAAGTGTGAGATTATTACAAAACAAATAGCTATTATAGAATTTATGGACAAATTTAGGGAGTAAAGTTTTTATGAGTATGGAAGGTAGATAGATAGACCTCAATGGTTGGGTGTGTTAGGTGTGGGGTTCGATTGTCTTTTAGTGTGAGTTTAAAATTTTGATGATTATTTTAGCCAGGTTTAGATCCAATTCTTTATATTCCATTATTAAAATTGCCTTGTAAAATTGAAATTTCATAGTCAATCTAGGCCATTGATTATAGCTTTCTAGGTCTGACAGTAGAGGTTATGTTTAGGTGTGTTTCACCATAAAATGTACTGAGATATTGCTGAGATGTATGTGAAGAAGAATGAAAATAAAGTGGAGGTGAACAAGGGGAGAGAGGTGTAACAAGGTTTTTTACAGTATTTTGTTTCTCTCTTGTATTGTTGGAAATAATTTACTACACAAATTTGGTAAATGCAGTGCATTTTAGGTGAACCACATTAAATTTGGTGTCTCTTGTTATGTGTATTTTATAAATGTTTGATTAATTCATTTTATATTTTATCTTGTATGCAATTTGGGGATAAATTTGGGTTTCAATTTATCCTAACAGGATGAAAAATTCACATTAAAAAAGGACACATTTCCATTTGGTTCTATTTGTTCATTAATCAAGTTTGGTGATAATTAAACATTACAAATAAAAATTGATAGTCATTCATTGTATTAAAACTCAATATAGGGTACCAATATACTTTATATAACATTTATGCATACACATGATAGTTTAGAGAAAGATTGAAAATTGTTAAGTGGTTATCATTTCTATGTCAGTGATGATTGACCACATTATACACAATATGTGAAATGTTATTTTTAGATGTTCTCGGAAGGTTGATAAAGAGGAAATTACATTCAATCAAAATCATATTTTTTGGTTGAATTTGACATCATAATTTAAGAAAACATATATATTTTATTGGTTTAAAAAAAATCATGTTACTAATGGTGCACAACATATTTTGAATTTCATTAGTGTTTGCCATAGAAAAAGGGCGCATGAGTGTACAAGAGCATATGTGAATATGTACCTTGTAGGAATGGATTTGAAGTTTTAAGATGGTACTAGTTTTAATAATGACAAAAATAGTTTTGAATGATGTAATGAGGAAATATCCTATGGTCATCAATAAAACTCTAGTGTCCATAGGTATTTATTGGTTTTACAAGAAAAATGAATTGGAAAGGTACAGGGATTGTATGACACTAATAGGATCAAATGAGATCTGTTGGTGCCCAGATTTTTACTAAGAAATTTGTGCACTTTCCATGAGATATTAGTGCATGAGAGTTTAGGTGTTGTCTCCTATCTACAAGTGCCCACCCAAGTCATACAAATCCCACATTCATAATCAAGTTGTGTAAACCCTAAAAGATCTAGTTTCAACTAACACTTAACCATTTTTATGTATTTTAGCACATTTCAATTTGTGGGGACTATGGCATAATCAAGCTAGGAAGATTTAAAAAATGACTAAATGTTAGAAATAGCTAAGCTCAACATTTCTATTACAAATAATATGTAGGGTGGAGAATTTGATGAAATTTACGACATGCATTTGGAATAGGCATTTAATTTTCCACCAAAGGACATGGCAATCACATGGAGGTTGATGGGAGGGAAAAAATTTATTTAAAGGGAAACCTCAACATAGAATCCATCTTTTGGTTCTCATGGTCCACGTGTAAAACAATAAAGGAGGCTTGCATATATGATCAAATGCCCACATATAAGTTCTAATGCCCACATGGAGGAAAGGTCAAATGTTTAAAGCAACGTACATTTCTAAAATGAAAAAGGGTCAATGAAACTTTTAAAGCTATAAATTAAATTTTCAAGTTTAAATTACAATTTACAAATGAGTCACCCATGTCCACAACAGACATCCATGTACAGAAGATAAAAAAAGAAATATTCATACTTTTAAATTGTTATATGCACATAAATCTCCCAAGTCGACTATGGAGTTTTGAAATGGAAATAACAAAGTCAAAAGACAAATTTCAAAATGTAAGCTAGAAAAGAAGAAACCCACACCATAAATTGAGGTCCATGTGTGAAGTCAAAGGAAAAAGTGTAGTCTTAAAGGGAGAGTTTTAGGGCATTGACCTTGGGAAATTAAAGTGATTGGAATTTTCATATAGCCTACATGGAGGTCCATGTGGGGGTTCTCATTAATCACATGAAAAATAAAAAATGGCCATGTATAAGTCTTGAACCCCATGACATAATATTAATAAATATACCAACGTTAGTGTTTTAAAACCCTATAGCTAGAACAAATTACAATCCATGTAGAGGTAAGGGTAAGGAAAGTGTTTGCAAAGAGGCAAGGTATAAATATGATTCCAATACATAAATTAATATTTTTAAAGTGAAAATAAATTTACCAAGCCCAATGGTAGAGATTTTAGTGGGGAGAACAATAAAAAAATGCAAGTTTGCATTTGAAAATTATCAATTGCATGTAAGATTCCATAGCTGGTGATAGAAGTGTAGTTCTCATGGAAATTCTCAAAAAGAGACTGACTAAAATCCAAAGGTAAAAAGTAAGTTTTATAATTTTAATTTGTAAATTAGAACATCCGTGTCTGAAATTTGGATTTAAATTTGGATGACACAACCTATCCCATAGAGTGTTTAGCTAGGGAAACAAGGCATATATTTGAACTAGTAAAGTAGATTTAGGAGATCATTTGGTTTCCTTTACTTCTAGTGGATTTATGGATGGAATCAAATTATTCAACAATATAAGTAATCCATTTATCAGACACATGTTGTATGAGGTCTATAATCAAAGTTAAATGGGATTCAAATGTTCAAAGGCAAAATTGAAAGTCTTCAAGCCAAATGCAACTTTGTATTTTGAAATTTGGAAATTGTATTTGAAGTTCCCATGTCTATGGTGAAAGTTTTGAGGCCAAATGCAACTTTGCAAATTTCAAAGTCCATGTGAATCTCTAACACATATTAAAGATGCAATATAAAAGTCTTCAAGGTCCAAGTTCAAAGTCTCAAAGTGGATATTCTAGGTAAAAATACAACATCAAATTGCAAATTATAAATTGGAAATTTGCAAATATACAACATACTTTCAAATTCTCAGTAGCATGTCAAGTCAAAAATCAAGTCCAAAATATTGCATAAGACTAAATAATGTATAAATACACATATGACTATTAGGTTTGGTGATAAATTAAAAATGGAAAAGGATAAGGCATAGGCAAGTCCAAGGTAAAAATATAAAAACTTAGCTAAGTGTTATATTTTCAATATTTGAGTTCTATGGATGAAGCAAATTCCTATAGGGGTTTTGAGACCAAAGTGGGCCATTTTAAGAATATTTTTCAAATGATCTTGGATTCCACATTTCCTCCATAATTGGATCAATCTGATGTAATAATGAAAAAACTATAACCATTATTTATCTTGCACAGAGAGGAGGGCATCCATCATTCACAAACTTTTAGTTGGTAAAATGATTAGTGGAAGGGCAAGGCAAAGTAGTTACACATGAAGACAAAATAATTTTTTATTCCAAAAGGAATTTTATCCTTCAAGTCCCAACTACATCAAGATTTTTAGCTAGTTAGATCAAAATTTATTTGAAATATTCATCATGACATGGTCAAGCAATTACTAGAATGATTTCTTTGAAAAGCATGAACTTCCAGGTGTGATCAAGGGCATCTTCCAATTAGAGAATCAAAGGAATATTCTATGTGAGAGATTTTTATAAGTAAAGAGGGTCTATATTCTTTACAGGTTATTGGCCTTCTTAGGTTTTTGGCTTTTTAACCTGCATAAATCTCCTCTTTGTAGAGATTGTTTTTAGGTTATTATTGGTTTATTTCAAGATCCTTACTATGTGTTTTGTCTCTCTTTATAAGGTGATTGAAGCTATATAATAATTAAAAAAATCTAAGAGCATGTATATGTCTCCCCTATTTCAAGAGAAAATCCACCAAGATTTTCACCCTTGTTAATAATCTAAAAATTGTGTACATTGATTTACATTTCAAGATAATGAAACCCATTTTTGAATTTTACTGTATCTCATCAATGAAATACAATAATACATTCATCATGCTCTATTTATTAGGTATTTATTTTTAAGTATATTAATTTTAGTCATTCTAGACATGGCTCTAGATCATATATTCCTTTTTATAGTGTGACTTGGGAGTGTTTATTGATAGTCTTATAAGGACATCATATACCTATGGAGTTGATAGGAGAAGGTGATTGAGATTTCACTTGCAGTGTATAATTTGGATATTTAAGATTCATTTGAATGTTTGTGATGGATTGGCATCAATGAGTGCAAACTATTCCTAATGCTTTTCTTAGATTGTTTACTTAATCTTTTGCATATTGTAATGAATGATAACATGGTTCTTAAAAGGATTTCCCTTTGTTGCAATCAGCCATCAAAACCCACTTTTATATCTACTTAACATGTCATACCTGCCTTACCCCTTATAAGTAATACATATTATTAAATACTCTAAGTGTTATTTGCCTATGGATGCATGAATCTAGCATATTTGAAATGTGTCTATATTTTTTCTTTGAAAACTAGCATTGTAGTCTCTCCTAGTTATAAAAATTTTCTTTACAAATGAAAATTATAATCACTTTGCCATCTATCTCTAGTAGCTTGTTGTTAGGGTGTGGAGCTAAAAACTTCACCAAGGAGCATTCATTATCAGGTTCAGGTCTACACAGACACCGGCATCGGTCAGGAGCGACCGATGTCGGTCACAGGCAGTTATAGAGATGCCGACATCGGCAAAGGGTCAGCTGACGACAGTCACAGACAAGCAGCAGGAATCGACGTCGGTTACCTGCGTGTCTAGAAAGCTATTTCCATGGACAGAAGCGAGTGTTTGCATGATAAGTTTGAGTTGTAGACTCAAGCTCGCATCTCTATTGTTAGCAATACTAATTTTAGAGCCCTTGTTCAAGTGGCTTAACTGCTTGTTGGATGTACATGCTCAAGTCTCCTAATTCTATATGTAGAATTAGATCTTCCTAGCTTATTGTAGTTTTGTAGTGGATTATTGTAGAGAGTGAATTATTGTAATTCATTGTGTGAGAAGAACAGTACAGAATTGAATCAATCCAGGCTTGTTGGAGTTGATTGTTCTTGAGAGAGAGAGCTCTTGAGGAATAGAGATCTATTGAGAGATCTATACATCTAGGAGAGGTGTGGAAGAAAGAAGCTTTCTTCAATTGTATTCCTTTTGTAAAGAGTTTGTTAATACAAGTTTTCAGGGTGTTTTCTTGTATCTCTTGTTCTTGCTATTATCATTCTAATTACTTGTCAATCTGATTTAATTCCGCATTTATTGCTTTCACAAGTGTAATCTATTGTTGGTTTGATCCCCCAACAACTAGTATCAGAGCCTTGGTTACAGGTTTAGAGCTTGATAATTGGTATCAAAGTTCAGGTTCACTAACAGGTGGTTCAGATCTGTGTAGTGTGTATTGATTACAGGGTCTCACAGGAGTTTCTGTAGGGATTTCTATTTGAGTGGGAGAAGCAATGGCAGATGAAAGTAAATTGAGAATGGAAAAGTTCAATGGCAAAAATACCAACATTGGAGAATGCAGATAGAGGACTATCTGTATCAGAAAGATCTCTACTTACCGTTAGGAGGTATTGCAAAGAAGCCCAAAGACATGGAGGATGAAGAATGGGAAGTTCTTGACAGAAAGGCTGTGGGTTCTATAAGACTGAGTCTAGCATCCACTGTGATATCCAATTTATCACAGACAAAGTCTATGGTAGAGTTGATGACTACGTTAGCAAATTTGTATGAAAAACCCTCAGCTTCCAATAAGGTATATCTTATGAAGCAGTTATTTAATTTGCATATGAATGAAGGTGGATCTGTTTCTACTCATCAGAATGATTTCAATGGTATTGTGAATCAATTAAGTTTAGTGAATATAGTGTTTGATGATGAGATAAAAGCTCTTTTGATATTATGTTCTTTGTCTGAAAGCTGGCATGGCTTAGTAATGGCAGTAAGTAATACTGCATCTGCATCAAATATTTTGAAAGTAGAGGATGTTGTTAGTGTTATCTTGAATGAGAAAATACGTAGGAAAAGCACAGAAGAGGCATCTGAGAATGCTTTAAGTTTTGAGAGCAGGGGAAGGCAGAAAGAGAAGAGCAAGAAAGGCAGATCAAGATCCAAGTCAAAGGGGAAAGGCAGATCTAAATCCAAAACTGGCAGAAGGCCACAATGCTGGAGTTGTGGAAAGATGGGGCACATAAGCAGAGATTGTTGGTCAAAGCCTAAGGAGGACAACCATCACGAAGGAAAGGAAGAAGCCAAGATTGCAGGTATTGCACAGGATGCTTTAATTTTCTCTCTGCATAATAATATATAATCTTGGGTATTAGATTTTGGTGCATCTTTTCATGCTACTCCTAACAGGGAATATTTCAGTGACTATATCCATGGAGATTTTGGAATAGTGTATCTAGGGGATGATGAGCCCTGTAAAATAATTGGCAAAGGTAAAGTGTAGCTGAAGATGCAGAATAACAACACATGGGTGTTGAGAGATGTGATGCATGTTCCTAGCTTGAAGAGAAATTTGATTTCTGTAGAAAAGTTAGGGGATGAGGGTTGTACAGTAACTCTCACAACAGAATCTTGGAAGGTGACCAAGGGTGCACTTGTTATGGCTAGAGGTAAGAGAGAAGGTACTATCTATTTGTGTAATTGTGTTACTAACAAATCTCCTTCTGTATTATCTACTTTAGATGTGGATGCTAAATTGTGGCACTCAAGGCTTGGCCGCATGAGTGAGAAGGGGATGTCAATTCTTAAGTCCAAAGGTATGCTTTCAGATTTAAAAGGCATAGATCTAGAGTTTTGTGAGCACTGTATATTTGGAAAACAAAAAAGGGTTAGTTTTCTCAAAACTGGGTCTACTAAGAAGAGGCACAAGTTGGAGCTTGTTCACACAGACGTGTGGGGACCAGCTCAGGTTGCTTCCATTGGAGGATCACAGTACTATGTATCTTTCATAGATGATGCTATAAGGAAGGTATGGATCTATTGTATTAGAAAGAAATCTGATGTATTTGAGACTTTTAAAGTTTGGAAAGCTATGGTTGAGAATGAAACAGGTAAAAGATTAAAGTACCTGAGATCAGACAATGGCGGTGAGTTTTGCAGTCATAAGTTTAGAGATTATTGTTACATGCATGGAATCCATAGGCAAAGGACGGTTCCAAAGACACCTCAGCAGAATGGTATTGCTGAAAGGATGAACAGGACAATAATGGAGCGTGCAAGATGTATGAGATTGCATGCCAATTTGCCCTTATAGTTTTGGGCACAAGCTATTGACACTGCAGTGTACCTGATTAACAGAGGACCCTCTACAGCTCTGGATGGTGGTATTCCAGAAGAGGCATGGATAGGTAAAAAGGTTGATCTCTCATATCTCAAAGTTTTTGGTTGTGAAGCCTTTGTGCATATAGATAAGAAAAATAGAAAGAAGTTTGATGCTAAGTCTATGAGATGCACGTTTATTGGCTATGGCTCAGATGATTTTGGTTACAGATTGTGGAATCTAGAAACTAACAAGGTAATCAGGAGCCGTGATGTTGTTTTCAACGAAAGAGTGATGTATTGTGATCAGCTAAGGAAGTTGAATCAGTCTGAGTAGAGCAATGGTGAATTGGATGAGGTGAAAGTCCAAGATGAGCTCGCGGGAAAAAGAAATAATCACTTGCAGGAAAACACAGAGACTGACGTTAGCAGGTTAGGAACCGGCATCGGCAGGACAAAAAATAGCATCGGCCATACAGAGACTGATGTCGGCCGTACAGGTACTGAGGTCAGTCAGGAAGAACTGACGTCGGCCAGTAACAGGTCTAGAGGTGACCGAGGTCGGTCACTGTCAGAGAATTTGGGTGGACAGTGTGTTGTGGACGAGTCTCAGACACCCATCAGGAGGTCAAGAAGGGGTAAGTAAGCCTCCAATTAGATATTCTCCTTCTTTATTTTATTTACTGCTTATTGATGGTGGAGAACCAAAGAGTTTTGAAGAAGCAATATAGGTGGAGTCCAAGAGTGAGTGGGAGCATGGCATGGTTGAGGAGTTGGAGTCCTTAAGAGAAAACCAAACATGGGATTTGGTTGAATTGCCAGCTGGTAAGAGAACACTTAAGAACAGATGGACCTACAGGTTGAAGGAAGGTGAGAATGGATAGATGAGATACAAGGCCAGATTAGTGGTAAAAGGATTTGCACAAAAGCTAGGTATCAACTTTGGTGAGATTCTTTCTCCTGTTGTTAAAATGACTTCAATAAGGGTTGTATTGTCTTTGGTTGCTTTTGAGGATTTGCATCTTGAGCAGCAAGATGTTAAGACAACGTTTCTTCATGGAGATTTGGATGAGGAAATATATATGGAACAGCCAGAAGGATTCGAGGTCAAGGGTAAGGAGAAGTTTGTGTGCAGGTTGAAGAAAAGCTTGTATGGCCTCAAGCAAGCTCCTAGGCAATGGTACTTAAAATTTGACAGGTTTATGATTGAGCATGGCTATAGTAGGTGTCAATCAGACCATTGTGTGTATTTCGAGAGATTTGATAATGGTAGATATATTATTCTATTGTTGTATGTAGATGACATGCTGGTTGCAGGGTCTCACATGCAGGATATCTCAGAGCTTAAGGTGAAATTAGCTCAAACATTTGCTATGATGGATTTGGGAGCAGCAAAGAAAATCCTTGGCATGAGCATTAAGAGAGACAGGAAAAATCACAGGTTGATATTGTCTCAAGAAGATTATCTGGACAAGGTGTTAAAACGGTTCAATATGCAGGATGCTAAACCGGTAAGCACACCTTTGGCTGGTCATTTTAAGTTGAGTAAAGAATAATGTCCTAATTCATATGAAGAGGTAGAGTACATGAGTAAGGTTCCATATTCTT
This sequence comes from Torreya grandis, assembly GCA_037957365.1. Taxonomy (NCBI): domain Eukaryota; kingdom Viridiplantae; phylum Streptophyta; class Pinopsida; order Cupressales; family Taxaceae; genus Torreya; species Torreya grandis. The sequence continues at coordinate 673,129 of JARHVA010007230.1, read as the reverse complement.
CCACAGTAGGGAGTTTGATGTATGCAATGGTGTGTACTAGACCGGATATTGCCCAAGCAGTGGGAGTTGTAAGTAAGTATATGGCCAATCCAGGTAAGGAACATTGGAAAGCAGTTCAGTGGATCCTTAGATATCTGAGAGGAACCAACAGTAGGCACTTGTGCTATGGAGGTTCAGATACTTCTCTACATGGTTATGTGGATTCAGAGATGGCAGGTGATTTGGATGGCAGGAGGAGCACTACAGGTTATGTATTTACTATAGGTGGAGCGGCGGTTAGCTGGATATCTAAGTTACAGAAGGTTGTTGCCTTGTCAACTACAGAAGCAGAGTATATTGCAGCCACATAAGCTAGCAAGGAGATGATATGGATGACACGGTTCATGGATGAGCTTGGTAAGGAGCATGAGAGTTGCAGATTGTATAGTGATAGTTAGAGTGCAATCCATTTGGCTAAGAATTCAGCCTTTCATTCAAGAATAAAGCAAATACAGCTAAGGTATCACTTCATACGATAGGTATTGGAAGATGGTGAGTTGAAGCTGGAGAAGATCCATACAGATAGGAATCCTGCTGATATGTTAACCAAGCCGGTTACAAAGGTGAAGTTGAATCTTCATTCAACTTCTGTTGGTCTTCATGATTGAGTTGAAGATGGAGGAGCTAGAAGATGTTGCTATACAGGTACTGGTGCAGCTGTTTATCTCCAAGTGGGAGATTGTTAGGGTGTGGAGCTAAAAACTTCACCAAGGAACATTCATTATCAGGTTCAGGTCTACACAGACACCGGCGTCAGTCAGGAGCGACCGACGTCGGTCACAGGCAGTTACAAAGATGCTGACGTCAGCAGAGGGTCGGTCGACGGCGGTCACAGACAAGCAGCAGGAACCGACATCGATTACCTGCGTGTCTAGAAAGCTATTTTCGTGGACAGAAGCGAGTGTTTGCATGATAAGTTTGAGTTGTAGACTCAAGCTCGCATCTCTATTGTTAGCAATACTAATTTTAGAGCCCTTGTTCAAGTGGCTTAACTGCTTGTTGGATGTAAATGCTCAAGTCTCCTAATTCTATATGTAGAATTAGATCTTCCTAGCTTATTGTAGTTTTGTAGTGGATTATTGTAGAGAGTGAATTATTGTAATTCATTATGTGAGAAGAACAATACAGAATTGAATCAATCTAGGCTTGTTGGAGTTGATTGTTCTTGAGAGAGAGAGCTCTTGAGGAATAGAGATCTATTGAGAGATCTATACATCTAGGAGAGGTGTGGAAGAAAGAAGCTTTCTTCAATTGTATTCTTTTTGTAAAGAGTTTGTTAATACAAGTTTTCAGGGTATTTTCTTGTATCTCTTGTTCTTGCTATTATCATTATAATTACTTGTCAATCTAATTTAATTCCGTGTTTATTTCTTTCACAAGTGTAATCTATTGTTGGTTTGATCCCCCAACACTTGTGTCTAATTTAAGAGAATTTGCCCAGTCTATTTGACAACTCTTCTTGTGTAGACTATGCAAGTTTGGTTTTGCTATGGTTAGATTTGTGTGTGCTAATAATCACCTAGATATTAAAATATTGCATCCCTCCTCATGAGAAAACTACCCCCTACGTTCTCTTATGTGGGTTCAGGCAGAGCTAGAAGTAGTAAGGATCTAACCATATCCTTTGTTGGTGTCTTTTAATCATTATCTGTATTTAGTCCATCTATATGTTAAACCCTTTCTCAAGCTATAATGACATAATTTAGGTTTATAATCTAGGTTTTATGTCTTTTCAAGTTTACATGTCTAAATTTAAGAGGCATACAACTACAAACCAATACTATATTGGCTCTATTTTTGGGGATGTGATCCTTATCACTTATGCTTTTAGGGTCTCTTATAGATAGTTGTTATTAGTTTAGGTTTTAAAGTTCTCTATATTAAAATATTTGATGTAGTGACCTGTGATGTGTAGTTTCATAGAATGTTTATGCATAATATCTGAGCATGATTTTCTACTTTGGGCCATCAACTGTGTAACACCTCATTGGCATCATTGTCAAAGAACCTAATCCTTGGTACTTGTGTTGCCAAAATTCTTGTAAAGATCTATTAATTTATTCATGTTTTAAAGTTATTTTCCCTTTTGAACATGAATCTAAATTTTTAGTGTCTTTGTTGCTATATCTCATCAATGATTTCAACAAAGTATGATTTCATATTGTATCACTATCTGATTTTTAATCTGGCATATTCTATATGTTTTATTCTAGTGGTAACTCCAACATTTCATTTAGGTTTTGAAAGATAAGTGCCCATTTTTAACAACTTTAGTTTTGACTGTTATCTTTTTCACAAAGCTGGAAGAACTGAGAACTTCCTTGAAAGGTGACTCATAAAATACACTTATCTATGAGTTAAGTGTTCATCATAAAATAAGGAGAAGATTCTAGAGGCCAATTGAAAGATGAATTTATGCTATAAAGGAGTGTCTAACCTGTCAAAATTTTGATACATATGAACTTTTATTTGTTGAAATTTATTTCTATTAAATAATATCATAGTTATCCTAGTAATTCAAAGCTTTATAGTCTAATTTACTATTCATAACCTGCCGAATGAGATGAATCTACTCATAGGTTTGATCCCCCAAGTCTACCTCACTCACCCCTTAAAAATCCTTTACCATTTTATCTTTGACCCACCATTGAACCAATCATGAGGCATATTTTTAGGATGAGAATAAATGTTTTGAATTCATGATTCCTATATTTAGAACTATTAGCTTTGATAAGATGGATGGTTATCCCAATGAAGTTCCAAATGAGGTAAGGAATCAACTCCCTAAGTTTCAAGGGAATAATGCAGTGATTAGTGAGCAGTATTTAAAGGAATTTCATATAATAATGTAAGATTATGAGGTTGAGCATGAGGATGTTTGAATTAAATTATTTATGAACATGATAGAAGAAGATTCTCATGAGTGGTTCAATTCTCTTCCCTGTGGATGCATTTATTCACGGGAAGAAATGAAGAATGTTTTCAAATTTTATTATGGTGATAGAGTTTATCCTAGGTTCCTTGTAAAATTTAAAAACATAAAGGAAAACCCTAATGAGTGTGCTTAGGATTTTAACATAAGTTTTAACAAGACTGTAATGAGCCTACCTAAAAATATTAGGCCTAGTGATATAATTTGATTAATTAAATACTGTGATGCATTTGACAAGAAGGTTTCATAATACTTGAGGGACAAGGATCATACATATTTGAGGTTGACATTCAACATGGCCATTCAAATTGATAATAACATAAAGGCTATGGGTAAGCCTATAAATAAGAGGGCTGATGTAAATTTGATTAATCCTAAAAATCGTTAGTCCACTAAGACAACCAACCTTGAGGAGACTATGAAAACCTTGGTAACTATTGTCAAGGAGATACCATACATGTTGGCCAGACATGAGAAGGGGATTCCCCATGGATCTTCTAGATAAGAGAAAAATTAGAATTAGAATCAAGCATAAGGGAGACCCTCTTTTAACATTAGAGATAATTATAGAGAGAATAGATGTACCCAAAATGACAAAAAATAGAATAGAGGAGCTGGGATAGAGGTTATTGATCTATTTAATTATGATATTTTGATGTTTGATTATCAAATATCCCTATTTAATATGTCTACCTCCATGGAATTGCTGAGTGCTACTACCATTTATTAATTTTGGAGTGCATTATAAAGGGTGTGTGTCCTAACTTCTAAGCTTTTCTGTGATGATAATATGACACAAGCATATGAGTTACCCAATCATGAATTTGAATTTTTATGATCTATGTTATTAGAAAGTATGATGGGGGAACTCATTTAGTTGAGGATAGGTAATTGCTAATTAATGTAGTATTTTCTCAAGAGAAAGAATATATTCTAAGAAGTAGACAACAAGGTGATACTCCTCAAGAGATTACCAAGGAAAATACAAGTGTAGGGGATGCAAGCAAGAAAGTTAAGAAAATTAAAGAAGTCCCTATTCCTTATGAACTAGCACTTGCTTCCTAAGTTTTCAAACAAAGAATTTTTCCATCCAAGAATAGATAACCTTTGTTATCTAGTATTCTCAAGGGTATGAATGATTTAAGAAGATGTCTACCCTTGAAAACTATTATTAGGAATGCTATTTCATCCCATCTTATCCCACCTCTTAATTTAAGAAATTTTATTCTAGCTTAAGGTGTTTCCACCATTCCTACAAGTACTCCCCTTCCTTAGTATAGCATGTGTTATATGGCCCAAGTATTGAGTCAATTAAAAAACACTATGTCACTTGTTGAGTTGCTATGAATACCTAAACATGGAAGGAGGGCATTAAAATATTTGGAGTTTAATGGGAGTACAACTACCAATGAAATTAGTTTACCTCTTGTACCCCTAGATGATGATCAAGAGTCACATTAGGTTTTTGAACTGTCCCCAAAGGTTTATTTGGGGACTGAATTGATAGAGAGTTAGATGATGTTGATCCATTTTACAAAACCTTGCTAATTAATGGTTTAATTTTTCACAACTATATGTTTAATTTTGGAGCCTCTTGTAATGTGATGCCATTGAGTGTTCTCAATGATCTTGGAGTGAAAATCACATCTAATTTTGGCAAGTTATATACCATAGAATCATAAGAGGTACTAGTTTTTAGACAAGTTAAATGATTAGTAGTATAGTTGGTAGTTCATCTATGTAAATGTTTCAATATGGATATGGTATTTGTGGATTGTCCTCCCAAGTAGGGGATGTTGCTATCATGAAATGGTTTTCTAACATGGGTGGTATTATGTAGATGGAGATTTATTACACCACCATTCATTTAAGGGATAATATGGTCAAACTTCATAGAGATCCCAAGATGATACATGTACTTGAAGATCCAAAATAAGCTCTGAATGATGTGTTGTACACTAATGTAAAGATAGGCAACTTTGGCAGAAATGTAGAATGTGTTGAATAATATGTTGTTCTTGATGCCATAATTAACAATAGAAGTAATGAAGTTTGGAAAATTTCTTTTGATGGGGTTTTATTTAATATTGGAAGTGGAGATAGGGTTATCTTTTATCCTCCTAATAAGAAATATTTCAAGTTTTCTTTAAATTTATCCTTTTAGTGCACAAAAAATACTGCTGAGAATGAGACACTCTTGCTTGGTTTGAGAATTACCTGAGAATATGGAATTATAACTATAGTTATAAAGGGTGATTATGAGTCAGTGGTTGAGTAGGTCCACAATGATTATGCTACCAAAAATAAAATGTTGAAATAATGTAGAAATGTTGTATGGGATTTGATAGAATTCTTTGACACTTTCAATATTTGTTATCATGATAGAACTTTCAATGAAGAATCTGACATAAATGTAGGGTTGGGTGCTTAGTTTGAAATTATAAATATGAACCCTCATTGTTAGTATCAAGTGGAGGTGCTTATCAGACCTTTAGTCCCATGAAATATTCTCATTAGCAAGTTTTTGATGATGATGATCAAATTAGAAGGTTTCTCAATTATGAATCCAAATATCAAGATCAGATTATAGACTTGGATTCCATGGTTTAATTTTTGAATGAATAGAAACCTTGTTTGGGAAAGACATCATTCAACTTAATAAAGACACTATCTCGAGGGGATTGATGAGTTTAGAGGCATCTTTTGATGTAGTAGATTGAATCAAAACTTGAGATCTATTTATCTCAAAAGTTGTGATTGAATGCAATTTGAGATCTAATGAACATCTAAAAAAGGTTTGTTTTGGTACTAACTTGAGTGTATAACATAAAAAACCCTACATGCAATTATTAAAGATTAATCAAGATTGGTTGACTTGGTCTTATTCTGAATTGAAAGCACAAAGAGAGGATTTATTTCAACATGTCATCCCATTACAATCTGACAAAAGATTTTCATGCAGAATGAAAGACCTATTAACCCCATATTGGCCACCAATATGTGGGAATATTTAAATAAATTAAGGGATGGTGGTATTATTTATCCCATCAGGTATTCATCATGGGTGGAAAACTTTGTCCTTGTGAAAATGAAGGAGGTTACATTTGCTTGTATGCAGATTTTAAAAATTTGAATAAATCTTGTATAAAGGTTAATTGCCCAAATCCTAATATGGATAACCTATTATAGTGTGCTATAGGATTAGAGATGTTTTACATATTAGATGGTTTCTTGGGGTATAACCATGTTGTGGCGAAAGAATATGAGATACCCAAGACTTCATTTACAATACCCTGGGGAACTTATGTCTACAGGAAGATGTATGTCTACAGGAAGATGACTTTTAGGTTAATGAATGTCAGTCCAAAATTTTAGAGAGCTATAGATGTTTATTTTTCAAGGAAAATTAATAAGTTCATTTCTATGTATTAGGATGACATTATAGTGTACTCCAAAAACATAAAACAACATTTAGAGTATCTAGAAAATGTGTTTCTTAGATGCAAGAATTTTTTTATTTCTCTTAATCCAAATAAGTGTCACTTTATAGTATAAAAGGATAAGTTATTGGGACATATACTCTATAAGGATGGTGTGATGATAAATCCAAAGAGAGTGGAAGCCATGGACAAAGTTCCTATCCTACAATCCAAGAAGGGAATTTAGTTCATATACTTCGTTAGAATGTTTGTGTCTAATTTTATAGAGATCACTTTGCCTATTACTTTCATGTTAAAGCAAGACCAAACAATCAAGTGTAATAAAAATGCCATACAAATTTCAAATGACATCAAGGGAACCTTGGAATCTACCCCTATCTTGGCCAGTCGTGATTACACTAGAGAGTTTCAAGTATTTTCTTTTGCATCACAAAGTACTGTAGATGTTGTTATGTTGTAAAATAATGATGATGGTCATGAGCATCCCATAGATTTATCTTTTAAGGTTATGGAAGGATATTAATTTAACTATACCATCATGGAAAAACAAAATTTTTACCTTTTTAAAGTGGTTAAGACATTTACACCTTACATTCAAAGTTCAAATATTATTTCACACATCCTACACAATGGTCATAGACATCTTGAATCAGATTGAAACATCAAGCAAAAGATTTTTTTGGGTTAACAAGTTGTGAGAGTATGACATAGAGATCCAAACCACCAATTTGGTGATAAAGATGAGTCTATCCAAGCTCATGGTTGAGACCAATTTTCAGCCATTAAGGTAAACACTATTATTTTTAATAGTGATGATTCTTTGAATCAAATTAGCATGTCTCTATGGTATAAGGACTTTGTTTATTACTTGAAAAGTATAAATTCTCTCCCTGAATTAGATAAGAATCAAAAGAAAACTCTTAGTCTTGTATACTAGAAGTATCTCTTGAGTAAAAATAGACTGGCATGGAAGAATATAGATGGGGCTCTCCTAAGATTTCTATTAGAGGAAGAAAATTTTGATTTGATTTAATCCTTTCACAGTGGAGTATGTGGTGATAAATTGGCATATAAAGTCATAGATCATAAGATTATGAGAGACGGTTATTGGTGGCCATCACTATTCAAGGGCATTGCATAAAAAGTAAGAAAATGTGAGAAATGTTAGCACTTTGCTGGAAGGATGAAAGCTTTTGGTTCTATTCACTTGAAACCTATAATGATTGAAGGCCCATTTAGACAATGGGAAATGTATTTCATTAGGGTGATCACTACTTCATCAAGAAATAAACATAGGTGGATATTAGTTTCAACTTACTACTTCACAAAATGGGTTGAGGTTGTCCCTATAAAGAAGGCCACACACCAAGTGATTATGGAATTTATATTGAATCACATTATCTATAGATCTAGTGTGTTTGTTATGGTAATTACTTATAATTCCATGTTTTTTATATGTGAATCTTTAGTGGCATTGTGCAAGGAATATGGTATTAGGTTAGCTTGTGCTTCTAATTAAAACCCTCAAGGGAATGGACAAGTAGAATCCAATAATAATAACTTACTCAAAACAATTATATGAACTTTGGAATATAACAAAAAGAAGTTTAGAGAATAGATAAAATTTGCCTTTTGGGCTAATAGGATCACACCTAAGAGAGATGTATGTAATAACCTTTTTGAACTTGTTTATGGATGTCAATTTATTTTGACTATGAATTTATAGTTTCCAACCTATAGTTCATAAAAAAACTAGAAGAAGATGATTAAATTAATCACTATGAAATAAAAATGAACCAAATTATTGAGGTTGATGAAAGTAGAAGACAAGATCATGAGAAACACCTCAATATCAAGGAAAGATTCAAGAAGATATTTGAGAAGAAGGTTTCTCCAATAAATTTTTAGGTAGGAGATTTGGTTTTACTTTGAGATAGTAGACACAAGGAGAAAGGAAAGCATGAAAAATTTGATGCCTTGTGGATGGGCCTTTATTCCATTGACTACAAGATTGGGGAACATAACTTCTTATTAAGAGACCTACATGGTGAGATACTAGAGCTACCAGCTAATGTTAGACATCTAAAGCACTTCCTTGATTGAGTCCATGTTTGTTTAATGTAATGTACATTATATAGTCTTATCATTTGGTTCACCCTTTGGTTTTGGATTTGTTTATATAGTTCCTTTTTCAATGTTTCATCATGGGTTCATTCTCAGATCCTACTAAACTATTTTTTTTAGTCTTCCCTTGTCTATTTGAGTTTTTATTCATGTGTGATAAGAAATTATAACTTTTTTGACTCTATGGCCCAAGCTATTTGCATGTGGTCTTATTTTTTGGGTTTTTTTTGCACACTCATAGGGAGTGTACATCCTAAGGCAAGATCTTGTGTTGATGCCCAAATTTTTACTAAGCAATATGTGCCCTTTCCATGAGATATTAGTTCTTAAGAGTTTAGGTGTTATCCCTTATCTACAAGTCCCCACCTAGATCATCCAAATCCTACTTCTATAATCAATTTATGTAAACCCTACAAAACCTAATTTTAACTAATGATTAAGCATTTTTATGTCTTTTGGCACATTTTAATTTTTAGGGTCTATTGAATAATCAAGCCAAGAAAATTGAAAAAATGACTAAATGATAGAAAGGGCTAAATTGAACATTTCCATTACAAAGAATATGCAAGGTAGAGATTTTGAGGAAATTTGTGAGAAACATTTGTAATAGGAATTCAAAGCTCTACCAAATGACATACCATCCATGTGGAGGTTGATGGTAGGGTAAATATTATATTTAAGGGCAACATCAACATCGAAGTTCACATTGGGGTTCTCATGGTCCACATGGAAAGAAATAAAGAAGGCCCATGTAGAAGTTATAATTCCCATGTGGATAAAAGGTCAAAAGTTTAAAGAAATGTAGGTTTACAAAATAAAAAAGGGCTGGTGAAAATTTAAGATAAAAAAAAAACTTTGTAACTGAAAATTTCAATTTGCAAATGTGTCTCCCAAGTTCGTGCAGGGAATCCATGGTAAAGAAACAACAAGAAAAATTAATTTTCAATTGAAAATTGAAAATTATTATATACACGTAAAGATCCTAAGTCCAACATAGAGTTTTAAAATGGAAGCAACAAATCCAAAAGATAATTTTCATTATTTTGGCTCTACAGATGAAGAAAATTACTACTAGGGTTTTAAGACCAATCTAGGCCATTATAAGCATATTTTTCAAACAACCATAGATTACACACTATCTCCATCACACTTGGGGTAATATGATACAATCATGAAAAAACTATAGCCATTGTTTTCATTTCACAAGGAATAATAAATCCATCATTCACAAACTTATATTTTTGAAAATGATTAGTGGGAGAACAAGGCAAAGTAGTTACACATGAAGATAAAATTATTTTTGGTCCCAGAAGTTATATTCTCTTCAAAGCTCAACTACAAAAATAATTTTTAATGAAACAGATCAAAGTTTATTTGAAATCTTCATCATGACATGGACAAGTATTTACTAGAATGATTTCCTTGCAAATCATGAGCTTTCATGCATGATCAAGGGCATCTTCTATATGGATCATCTTGAAGTAATATTTTAGATGAGAGATTTGTATAAGTAAAGAGAGGTTGTCCTCTTTACAAGTTGTTGGGTTTCTTAGGTTTAAGGATTTTTATCTTTTATTAATCCCCTCTTTGTAGAGATTTTTGTTAGGTTATTTTGGGATCCTTATTATGTGTTTTGTATCTCTTACTAAGGTTATTTCAGTTGTAGATTAATTAGAAAACTCTAAGAGCATGTATACATCTCCCATATTTCAAGAGCAAATCCACCATGATTTTGACCCATATTAACATTCTAAACATTATTTACACTGATTTACATTTAAAGATAATGAAAAATATATGCGATTTATGTTATATCTTATCAATGAAATGCATTAATAAATTTATCATGATTTGTTGATTGGGTATTTATTTTTATGTCTGTCAATTGTAGTCATTCTAGACATGAATATGGATTGTAAATTCCTTTTTATAGTGTGTTTTGGGAGTGTTTTATTGATATTCTTTTGATGACATCCTAGAATTATGGATTTGATAGGAGAAGGTGTTTGAGTTTTCACTTGTAGTGTATTATTTGGACATTTGGGATTCATTCAAATGTTTATATTGTATTAGCATCAATGAATGTGAATTATTCATGATGGTTTTCATATCTTGTTTACTTAATATTTTTGATATTGGAATGAATGATAACATGGTTGTTATAAGGATTTCCCAATGTTGAAAGTAACCACCATAACCCACTTTTATATCTACTTAACCCATCCTACCTGCCCTATCCCTTGCAAGTAATGCATATTATTGAATATTTTGAGAGTTATTTTCCTACAGATGCATGAATCTATCATATCTAAAATGTGTTTTATTTTTTATTTGAAAAATAGAATTGTAGTCTTCTATATGGCTCCTAGTTGTAAAAAGTTTCTTTAGAAATGAATATTGCAATCGCCTTCTCATTTGTATTTAGTAACTTATGTTTGATTTTAGATTATTTTCCTAGTTTTTGTGACAAGTCTTCATGAGTGGACTGTGCATGTTTGGTTATGCTATGGTTAGCTTTGTGTGTGCCAATAATCTCCTAGGGATTGATCTCTTGTATCCCTCCTCACGAGCAAGCTACCTCATAGGTTATTTCACCTTGGTTCAGGTAGATCCATAAGTAACATAGAACTAACCATATCCTATGTTGGAGTTTTCCAATTATTATTTGTATTTAGTGCATCTAGATGTTAAACCATTCACCAACTATAATGACATAATTTGGGTTTATCATCTACATTTTCCATCTTCTCAAGTTTTCAAGGCTAAATACAACAGGTGTAAAACTCAGAAAGAACAAGTTCCACATATTACATATCTTATATATAACTTCTTGGATAATTCATATGAGGCACAGGGAGTATTTGTTTATATGCTTGGATTTGTTTTGAAATAGTGAGAGTAAAAAAAAGTGGATTTATGAATGGATCTATAGAAATATAAATCCAATCAAAATACATTAGGTTCCATGATCATTACAAATTAAAAGTATCACATAATCAAATTAGTTTGAAAATGTATGTAATCCAATGCAACTAGGTATGAGATGAATTTGAAAACATATACAAGATCAAACACTATAATAATAATAATAATAATAATAATAATAATAATAATAATAATAATAATAATAATAATAATAATAATAATAATAATAATAATAATAATAATAATAATAATAATAATAATAATAATAATGATGATGATGATAATGGTAATGGTAATGGTAATGGTAATGGTAATGGTAACGATAACGATAACGATAACGATAACGATAACAATAACGATAATAATAATAATAATAATAATAATAATAATAATAATAATAATAATAATAATAATAATAATAATAATAATAATAATAATAATAATAATAATAATAATAATAATAATAATAATAACGACGACAACAACAACAATAACAACAACAACAACAGCAACAACAACAACAGCAACAACAACAACAACAACAACAACAACAACAACAACAACAACAACAACAACAACAACAACAACAACAATTTGTTGATGAAATTCATATTTTCTTAGTTATTAAGCATGAGGATAATGAAAATGGAACATTTTACTACATATGTCAATGTGTGGAGGAAAATTAAATCTTCCCTAGTTATAAATGGGGATGAAATTGACTATCCCTTTGGGTCTATGGTAGTTAATGTAACTTAGATTCAACAATATGTTATTAAAAAATTATATAAGAAATGCATAGGTATGCTTATCTGAACATTATGAAATACATACGAAAATATCAAATTATTAAAATTTGTCTCTTGAAACACTTTCTCAATTTCTCGTATATCAAGCAAGGCCATTAAAAAAAAAACATTTAATTGATTTTTGAGTTTAACCATGAATTAATTCTTTCTACAATGAATATTATAACATACCCTAGTGGTTCATTGGATTTAAATTCCAATATATGTTGACTTGTCAAGTGTAAAAGTGTTTAATTTTATCAAACTTTGATCTTGTAGATAATATATATAAATATAAATATAATTATTTACTAACATATTTAGAGTGGCCCTAAATAATATTCTAGCATCATGTGGTTGGCATGGTTAGTATATAGTTCTATATTCTTCAAGTTAAGAGAATCTTAATTAAAGTTTAAGACAAAGCTAGTACGAGTTAGTAAATAATTCCATACTATGTTGAGGATAAAATGGGTCTTCCATATCCTAACCATGCATACTCTAAGAAAATGAACATTTTCATAGGAATTATTTTACACCCCAATGTAGTGTAAAGGTTAATTTTTATCAATAAAGTATGGATGCTGAGATCTTCAAATGTGGCTTGAATGTTGACAACATTTGTTGTCAATGTTCCCACCACTGTAGGATTTGAAAAAATTCATATCTTGTAGGATTCAATTTTTTTGTTCCTAGGAAATTGTGTAATTTTCCTATTCCAATGCTTTCTAAGTTTATGATTTGGAATTTAAGGTCTCAAATGTATAAGTTATTAATTGGAGGAAAAAAACTTGTCTCATGACTGCATAAAAATAATATTTTAGAATCAATCACTATATCATATATGATAGATTCATATATTATGTTTTAAAAATGTTATATTGGGTAGAATTATAGGGATTATCCATACACATAATGGATATTTTTGTTCATATAAAATATTCATATTTTTTGTTTTAGGCATGTCTAAATTTTACCTAAAAGGTAACAATATTTTGTTATAGGGAAGGACAATTTGAAGGCCAAAATAGATAATCCATATCTTACCTAGGAGTTATATGAGATCATTGAATTTTAAATAACTATTATTATCTACCCAAAAATTATGGAAATTCCCATGAATCACTAGAGTTGTAGATATCCAACTCCAATTTTAATATTGATAACATTTTCTCTCAATGTTTGTACATGTTGAAGTAGTATAAAAAAATTGTATTTATGGAGATTTTTATGTGTGGTGTTGGGAACAAATTTAATAGATAATTATGTGTTAAATTCATAGGGGGAGATCCTTGAAGTATAAATTAATTTGGAGGAAATGAATTTCTATCTTGATAACATAAAAATAATATTTCAACACTTACCACTATACTTTTTGCCATGGATTAATACCACATGTTAAATTAACATGATCCAAGGTGAAAGTGCAAGTATTTGATGTGTATTTTTAATTTCATTAGGTTTGTTTAGAATATTTAATATTTTTATTTGACAAATGTCTAAATTTCACCTAATAAACTTATTTTTTCTATAGAATGAAGGATGTTCTTGAGGCTACAACATGTAATTCATATCCTAAATAATATGAGGTGAATAACATGGTCATAATTGTTATTTTACACAATATAAATTGTGCATTAATTTTATTCCATGAAGCACTACAGGTAGATATATCCAACTACAGCTTGAGAATTGACAACATTTATTGTCAATTTTTATATGTGCTAAATAAGTTGTAAAAAAAGCTATCTAGGTGGCTTTAGAAGTTTTAGTCATGGTAAAATATTTAATTTACATATCATGATGTTTTAAAAGTGATATATTTTAAATAAAAATGTTAGCTTAAGGACGAAAACCTGTCTCTAAATTACATAAAAATAGAATTTAAGCGTTGATCATTATATCATCTACCAAAACTGTTTATCTTATGTTTGATCTATGTATTCTAGATCAAAAATAGATGGATTTTACATTAACATTATGTTTTTTTTAGTTATTTTAATTAATTATGATATCTATTTTATGCATGTCTGAAGTTTTTGTTAAAAACTATAATTTGTTTGTATAAATAAGGACATTCTTGAGACTAAAATAGTAATTTATCTCTTAAGAACTAATAAATCCTAGGCCAAAAATATGGTCCTAGATGTGATTTTCCACCCTTAATATGGTGTTTATTCCATTTATCATCCAATAAGAACAAGATGTGGAGATATCCAACAACAAAACAAACATTGACAACATTTATTATCAGTGTTTTATATATTAGGGTAGTTGTAAAAACAAGTATCCAATTTGTTTCAGACATTATGGTCATATAAAAAAATGCAATTTTCCTTTTTTAATGTAATTTAAGTGACCAATTGGAAATTAGATGTGTTAGAAGTGGAAATGTCAATTGTAGAACATGAGATTCTCTCTTGACTACATAACAATAGAATTTTAGCATTGACATTATATCATATACCATATATTCATCTCTTATCTTATATTAACATGGTGTATCATGAAAGTAGAGGTATTTTACATTAATATGGTATACATTGTTATTTTTGTTAACAAATTAAGGTTTCTAACAGTACATGCTTAACTTTTGCATAAAAAAGATAGGATTTTCATACATAAAAGGATGTTCATTAGGCCTAAAATGAGTAAAGTCTCTCCTAACCAAATTAAAAATTGTGTTCATATAAATTATTAACCACCCATGATGTGGTGGTGGTAATGCCATGATTTAGCCATAATGTACCATATTTGATATCTATGAATGTGGCTTGAACATTTACAACATTTTTGTTAATTTTTATTTGTGCAAAAATTATTTCGAAAATGCATATCCATGTGGATTCAAAACCCATGGTACAAGGAACATATGTAATTTTATTATCGTCATGTGAAGGAACTAATGGAATTATGAACGGAGGTTATGAACGTGAAAATGTTAGTTGGAAGACATAAACTTACCTATTCATTACATTTTAAATATAATTTCATATTTGATAAATATATCACCTACAATATATTAATTTTTTATGATTGATCAACATGCTCTACATTTAAAGTAGATGAATTTGAAATGAAATTATTTGTTATTTCAATTCATGAAAAATATTTAATATTTTTTGGAGTGTCTGATGTTCACTTAAAAATTACAATTTTTTCATACAGTGAAGGATGTTCTTGATTCCATAATAGGTATTTCTTCTCATCACTAAGGATAATGTAAGAGAAAAATTGTGTTCCTAGATGTTAATTATCATGCCATCGCTAACCTGTATCTTGATTTACATTAGTTTTAATTTTTTTAGACATATTTTGTGTGACATTATTATTACTATTTGTAAATAAGACATATATGTATTAATCTATAAACATGTTACT
>JARHVA010007230.1:545000-645000 GCA_037957365.1 Torreya grandis | reverse complement strand
CAAAGATGAGAATAATATTAAATGTAAGTTCACCTATGACATGTTACCATAGAAAGAAATGGTAGTTTTATTTTAATGTTTTTTTTATTAACACCACAAGGAAAGCATAAAGGTAAATTATTAGCTTCTATGGCCTAAATAATAATATCCTATGCTAACTCCCCAATAAAAAATATCTTTTTTCTTATAGGTGTTTTAGGGTATTACATTTTAGTATTATAACATTATTCCAATAGTAGTAACTCTAGGAATATTTTCTTAATCGTTATTGATGAATTTATTAAACTTATTATGACCAATAACTAATATGTATTTTATTCCACACAAGATGGATCATAAAGCAAAGTGGTTGGCTAATAGATGTAGAAGATGTATATCCCCACATAAATAAGTGGTTGAAATGGGTGATGCAAGAGCAGCTAAGGGTTCATGTAATCTTGCATCAACCAAAAACATAGTTTGGTGTGTTTATTTAGGTCTTTTGTGTGATAGTTTTTTAATTCTTAGCTTAATTTTTAAAATTGTTCATTTAATGCATGAATATTTCTTAGATATTTTCTCTATTTGTACAAGTCTACATGGATTATTAAGTCACAAAAACTTGTTGGAAATGGTTATCAAACTATGGTTAGATTTAGATAATGAAATTTGGTGAGGTAATTATAAATACAAATTGAAACCTCTACACTAAATTTCATTTCATTTTCAATTACCATAAAAGCAAAGCATCTAATTCTATCAGAACACTTGTAAGGATGTCTTTCTTTCTAAATTAAGAGATAGACTTTAAAATTTGGTGAGGTGGTACAAACAACCATGTGAAATATATGTGCCAAATGTTATAGTATTAAAATTAATATAGGTAACTTACTATTTATTTATACTATACTATGTCATCTTCCTAGTCTTCAGATGGTTCTTGACCATGTGGTAGAGATGATGAAAAAATTGGGTTACCAAAGTTTCATTAGTGATAGAAACTATAGTATAAAAGGTATGTTTAATATTTAATATCAACTATATAAGTAGTGTAAATGTTATGAATTTTGAAAAACTATTGTTTAATGATAAGATGCATATATTTAGTCTATAGATGTTTCATTACATTACAATAGAGTTGGGGTATGAATTAGAATGTTAAATTTTATGTGGTGACATAAACTATAGTGTGATTTTAATTTTTTTTTAATGATAATTAGATAAATTATAGTAAAATTATGTTGGTTTTTATAACTATCATTTTTCATGAAACATCACCTCATAGTTACTGATGGTTAGGTATTGATCCTAAAAAATGAAAGCCACCTCAATATTTTACATTATGTGGAAATCAGGAAACTTAAAGAGACATCTCATAAACATTTATATGTTAAGAGGAATACATGATTGAGAAATAAATTTTAGTGGAATAAAGAGATGATTTGTGAAGGAGAAAACTTATCTAAGATCATACCAAAGAGTCATATCATTTCATAAGGAATTATATGCAAGTATTAAACTCTTTCATGTAATTTGATAATCTTATATGTATGAGAGAGAGAGAGAGAGAGAGAGAGAGAGAGAGAGAGAGAGAGAGAGAGAGAGAGAGAGAGAGAGAGAGAGAGAGAGAGAGAGAGAGAGAGAGAGAGAGAGAGAGAGAGAGAGAGAGAGAGAGAGAGAGAGAGAGAGGGGGGGATATATTTTTATGTAATGTAATGTAATGAACTTGAATATTATTAAGGCAACTAAATCAATAGGTATAATAATTATGAAACAATAATCTATATTGATTATATTGAATAATTGAAATAACTACAAACCATGCATAAAATAAACCTCAACTCAAAATTGGAGT
This sequence comes from Torreya grandis, assembly GCA_037957365.1. Classification (NCBI taxonomy): domain Eukaryota; kingdom Viridiplantae; phylum Streptophyta; class Pinopsida; order Cupressales; family Taxaceae; genus Torreya; species Torreya grandis. The sequence continues at coordinate 643,166 of JARHVA010007230.1, read as the reverse complement.
TGACATGGAAAATTTAAATTTGAAAAAATTATAAAACCCCAGCTATTATTTTTAGTAGCTCACTTTTTTAATAATTTTCTCATGCACACATGAATAGATCTAAAAATTTACAAAAATATTTTAAATACTAAAATTAGTAAATAAGATGATATTAAACTAAAGTTGACATCCGGTTATAAAAATATAAAATTTCAAAAAATGGAAAATATCAAAAAAATACTAAAATGAATTTCTAGATGGTTATATAGTCACGCATGAACTCTAAAAATATCCAAAATGTCAATAACTAGATAGAATTGGTTATAGATGAACTGATAATTTTTAGATGGTCATTTTGTCATTAAGGAGAGAGAAAATGGAGCTACAAATCAAAATTTATGGCCTCTAGAAGTTTGGACTCACTTTCCTCATCATAATGTTTTTAATATTAACAAAATTAAAATATGTTAAGTGTGTCAAATTTGAGTGAGTGCTAATGTATGACCATGAATAAATTATGGTCCTTATAACATAGAGATAAAGACATAACTTAATTGGTCCCACTCTATTATGTCCATATAAGATAGTTTATATTATTTATAAATAGGCCAATTAAGGGGATGAAAAAATTTCGTTAGAATGAAAAGAACATAAAAAGTCATGGTGAAGGAAAGAGGTAAGTCTACTTGTGATGTTACTTTGTTTTGTGCTAAAAAGAGCCATAATAAGCTCTTAAAAGGGATATACAAGATAGAAGTTCATTTTGAATATGACAATGTTGTATACCCCATGATGGTAAAACATAATATAAATTATTATGTTGTAATGCAGCTATGTATTGGAAAGATCTCCAAGTGAGGAGATAAGGAAAAGGATAGAAGAAGGTGATCAGTGTGGAAAAAATGGTTCCAATTTGTTGGGTCATTTTTTAAAACCAAAATTACAAAAATAATGGTTGAATAATATCCATGTGATGAGGCTTGAAATATAAGAAACAAATAAGAAGATTTCTAAGAGAAGAAAAAATAATTGGAATTTTTAATGTGAGTAGCCATAGTCTACTTTGAGAAGTATCAAGGATATATATATATATATATATATATATATATATATATATATATATATATATATATATATATATATATATATATATATATCCTTGATACTTCTCAAAGTAGACTATGGCTACTCACATTAAAAATTCCAATTATTTTTTCTTCTCTTAGAAATCTTCTTATTTGTTTCTTATATTTCAAGCCTAACAAGGTTTTCTTGGAAGAAAAAAATAAGGTGAAGTTTGTAGGTGACAGTCCCATGTATGTTTTGGAAAACAAAATGGTTAAAGAGATATGTGAGTAGCCTATAGATTAAAATATCATTGTGAAATAAAATATGGAAGTGATATAGTTGAAGCAGAAGAAGGATACCAATTATTTGATGATGGGAAGGATTTTATTGCATCCTATCATTGGTAAGATTCAAAATATATGTTGATGAATAAAGGAAACACATTTTTATTTTTTATTTTGGATGGTAGAAGGGTTGAATACCACCAAGGAAAGTTACAAGTTTATATAAATGAAAAAACAAAGGCGAATGAAGAGAGTAAAAATGAGGGAATGAAGGTTTAAACAAAGGAAATAGTAGAGGTGGAAGAAGTGTAAGTTAATGTGCATGAGGAAATTATAGTTTAAACCCATCTATTTTTAAGAGAATAAAGTAGAAAGAAAAAAGAAATCACAACCATGGAGGTTGTTAAAAATTATCCTTTATGTGTCCGACATGAAGGAAAAATATGTCAAAAGACTGAGAATTAAGGAATACTTTCAAAACATGTCTTTTTAGTGTGGAAAATATATGGAAGAAGTGACTATGGTAATTATTGATTCCCTTAATATGATTTTTCAATGTGTAGGTACAAAAAAGATATATATGGATATGGTGTACAGGATTATACCCTAGGGACTAAAAGATGAAAGTGATGTTATGGAAGTAAACCACACAGATATTGAAGGATATATTATTATTAGTAAATGTGTGAATTATCTTCAATTGGATAAGGTGAGTGAATTTTTTTTCACATAACATAGAGGAGATGATAGAAGAAGTTAAAAATTATCTTAACACTAATATAGAGAGGGTGATAAGTGAATAAGACTTGTCAAATGGGTAGTTAAGTATTATTCTAAGTAGTAGGTAGAATGGAAAAGTATTTGAGAAGCCCATGATGGATAAGAATTATGAAAATAATGTGATTACAGATGAAAGAGTGAAGGGGACTATTAACTATCATGTTTATACACTTATTTATGACTGTAGCTAGTGTGAAGGTGTATAAGTACAAAGAGAAAGATATAGAGAGGAGGCATTAAAAAAGGCCTTCCAAGGTGAATATAGTTAGGCAATCGATTTTATAAGGTGTGAAAAAGAGACATCAATTTTCATATCAACCATAACATATAGATAAGAAGATGATGTCACTCCATAGGTAGATGAGTTACTTAACACAATAATGAGGATAATGAAAGATAATAAGGTCATTATTATATTTGAGGTAATATTAGTGGCTATGGATTATCATTTAAATTACCAAATGTATGTAAAATCTATGTATATGATTATGGTGATGAGACATGACATGGAAACAATGAAAAAGGAGCTAAAAACAAATAAGAATCCAAAACAAGTTTGGATAATGATAAGCCTGTTGATGTCTAAATATGTACCATAGGTTCCCAGAGTGTTTAATAAATAATTCTCATTTTAGGATTCCTAACAAATCAATGCATGAGCTGTTTGTTATGATAATCTTGTTATCTGTTTGTGGAATAGAGGTAGAACAAGTGCTTATTTTACAGTATTTATATTAGTTGGTGGTTGGGAGCCACCATGTCCAAATAGTAGATCTATATAAAATATGAATTATAATATGCTAAGAATAATGAATTATGATCAATATTTAATATAAGAAATAAACTAAGATGAAGATTTACAATGACCATTAAATCGATCTTATTAAAAAAGAAGCAAAAGAAACGGTAGGGTAGAAAAGAAGGATGTTATTGGTCTTTTTTATAGACATTATAACAAATTTCAAATATAATCTAAACATACATTTAACAAATGTATGAAGTGAAATAGTGTAAGCATAAATCAAAACATACATCAGACAAACTTCTAAGGAAGATATACAATACTAGAAATAGGAACTAGGCCCACTTTAAAGATTCACTCCTGCAAGCAAACATCATTAGCCTAAATGCAAAAGAAGTGAAAAAAATGAATTAAACATAAGAAATTTCAATTAATATTGCATTGGCATAAATTAGTAACTCTGAATTTAAGATACACATCCAGAATTCATAGGAACCATTCAAATCCGAAAGTGAAACTAGAAAACTAAGAGGAAACCCATATAACACTTCACACAAGAAAATATTGGACAATATTTGTATAATTCCTTGTTTTTATTAATTTCTCAAAGTTTACAAAGAAATTTGGTTATATGAAATCCATTTTTATTTATTATTGACAATGTTCCTCTTATAAAGTGCAAGGAAGCATGTCAGTCAATCATATCCAATCATAAAAGTACAAGTATAGGGACAGTTGTCCTTTGGAATGTTCTTAGCCTAAGGTAATATCATTCACATTACTAGGTGAATAAGGTTTCTAATTTTTCAAACTACATCCACATATATTTGATGTGGCATTTCCATGGCATCCTATTCATCACTGTACAAGATATGATCATTTCCTTTGGAAATTCAAATTTGATCTTTTGCAATTCAATCTATTCACATGAATCAATACAGCCCATAGAAAATTGGATCCTAACATCTATCTCATGTTTAATGTTGATGTGACCATTAATTAACATCCACATGGAGGTCTTTGATGAATGCATCATCATCAATTTTTATCATGTCCCCAGGGTTGTTTTTTAATCTAAAATTTAATGTTTGCATGACCATTAATTGGCATCCATGTGAACATCATTAATAGGCATATGACTATCAATTATAAACACATATTTATAACAATTCATATAGATTACCATTTATCACTTCTTGGTTCATATTATTTATTTTGAGTGCCACATGGTTACTTCTCGATGCTTCATTTCTCGTTGTACTAAGCTCTCACACATCATTTGATCTCTGCACTGGGTTCCCATGATGGTGACACTTGTCACCCCCCATAGAGATCCATGGATCCATTGGCATAACAATATTACATGCATTATTTTATCATCTATACTAGGCTTGTGCAGATAATAAATCTAAAGAACATGCTCAAGATTTAACTCTTTTGTTGGGGCCTAATGTTTTAATGCTTGTCACACTTCATTGGATCCATCTTATCTGAGTGAATGTGGGCCATTGATGTGATCCCATCTCACACCATTTGATTAACTTTGCCTAATTAAATATAAATCATTGATCATATACATAAGCACAATGTTTAAGTTAGGACTCAGAGATATATGGAACTTAAGAAAAAATATTAAGACTAAGGTCTTGTTTATTTTAATAAATAGGAATGAGTCTTTATGAGTCAGATTTTAGTCTAAGTTATAAAAAAAGGACCATGAATATAATAAATACATAGCGTAAAGTATTAGCCTAAAGTTTTTATTATAATAATAAATATGATAATCATTAGGATAAGAATTGAGGCTAAGCCTTTTGACAAAGGGGCCATGAATTTATTTAGACCAAGGTAGGATTTTTAGTCTAAGGTTTTGTTGTGTTGAAAAACATGACCAAGCCTTAGGATAAAAATTAAACTAAGTCCATGGTATGATAATTTTTCTGATGCAAGTTTGAATTCAATTCAAAAAGGGACATAGGTTAAAACATTAGGCATGGATTAAACATGAATTCAACTAATCTTGAACCAACGATAAATAAAGATTAGCTTAAACATGAAACATGCTTATTCCCAAATGATATTCCATTGATCCTAAAACACCAGCAACATGCTCTAGTAAAATTGGGGGTGAAGCCATGATCATCCCAAAAACATGTCCATTAATCTAAATGAGATCTGTTCCTATAGAACATAGGAAATATTTAAGTTAGGGCATGGGAATAATAAGAACTTAAGCTAAATCTTCAAATTATTATTCTCATTTTGCATTGATAAATAAGGCTTCAATATAAAGTCTTAGGCTAAGGTTTAAAATATATTAAAATGACTAAAACACAAAAAGAGTTTGATGAAAGCAATGTCTTGAGAAAATTATTTTGGATGAATTATTTTAAGATTTTTATTTCAATCTTTTTTGTCCAGGGAAATTGACTTGGGTGAATTATTTTGGGCTATTTATCTAGGGAAATTATTCCTAAGACCATTTTCATTAGACAAAATATCCAAATCAATTATCCTGCAGGGTCTATTTCATTAAGGAAAGTGCTTGGGACAATTTTTTTGAAGGAATTAGTCATGGCAAAAATGGGGTTGAAGGATCATTTGAAAAAATCTGAAGGATACCTTCAAAAATCCAAAGGGAATTTTCAAAAGTTTTAAAGGATAATTCTTTTAGGGAAATTGACTTGGACAAAATGCCTGACATATTTATCTCAAAGGGTCAATTCTTATGGATTTTTTTTTTGAAGGGAAATATCAACAGACAAAGGCCCATTTCAAAACTTCCAAAGGATAAATTTCACAAATGCTAAAGGGTATGTGCCCTTGGGGTATAATTTTCAAGCATTTTGCATTGAATAAAATCTATGATGATTAAATTCCAAAGGGTCACTTTAGAAAACCTAAAGGGTATGCTCAAAATCTTGAAGCTTCATTCTAGAAAACCTAAAGGATATGCGCCCTTCACAAAAATCTTGAATGGTACATTCAAAAGTTATTAAGGATAATTATATTAAGGTAGAGGGATTTTTTAATAGTGCCAAAGGGTAATTTTGAAAGTTTTAATGGATTATTATTTCAAGGAAATTGTCTTGGATAAAATGTTTGACACATTTCCCCTAAAGTGTAAATTCTTACAAAATAAAAGTTTCTAAGGGTAATTTCATGCAGAACAAAATTTTTGAAGGGAAATTTAGAAAACTCCAAAGGATACCTTCACAAATATAAAGGTCACTTACAAAAAAACAATAAGTCTAAAACAAGTATGCTGAAGGGTAAGTATAAAGAAGCTGAAGGATAATTTTTTAAGGTAAAATGCTCAATTTAATAAGTTCATGGGGCAATTATTTTGGACAAAATGTCCAAAAACATTATCCTAACACATATAAGTCTTATGAAATAGAATAATTGCATAACTCCCAAGAGAATTATTGAAAAAAACCCCAAAAGTTCTTCGACAAAGTATTCTAAATATAAACATTGAAGGGTAATTCGATCAGGATAGAGCTCCAAAGGAAAATCCCAAAAAGACATGTTTGAAATATAAAACCCAATACTTAGAAACATAACAAAAGGTATTTGTATTTAGATTAGACCACACGACTAATATAAAGGTCTGAAAGGTAGGGTCAGGACATAAAAGGGACTAAGCATGGTTTTTTAAAATAAGGTTTTGTCATGATTAAAAATATGACTAAGCCTTAGGAAATAAAAATAAACTAAAAAGATAACATTTTAAAAAATGTTCCCATGTAAAAGATTCCCACCAAATTCAAATCAAGTATGTAGATTAAAATTAGATTAAGGGTTTAGATATTCAAATATGAATATAACAAACTAAAGGTTATTAAAGAATCAAGTTAACACTAGAATCATGAAACCCAACCATTGTTCATTTCAAGTAGATTCTATTGGACCTGAAATCTGAAACATAAAGATCCAGTGTTAACACTTTCGATAAAGGAAAACTAGAACCATGAACAACTATGAAAAAAAAACTAGGTGTGGGTGATATTTAGATAACAATAACTTCAAAACATGCTAATGATACTCTAGTTAAGTGAATTTTCTATTTTAAGACACAAATTTGTAGAATTTGACATAAGGGTCCATATGTTTCATAGATGGGGGTATGTTGACCTCAACATAACCAAAGCTAAAAAGTCTTTATAAGGAGGTGATAATTTGGTAATGGGTTTAATTCCACAAGGTAAATTAAGATGTAATTAAGAGAATCTTGGTCAATGTGGTTATAAAAAGGTGGGTTTCAACCCAAAAAAAAAACTTGAAAGGATGAGACTTTATCAAGGAGGACAAACCATGGTGGTCCTAATCCGTCAAAGAGATGAGACTATGGTGGGTCTAACCTCAAAAATGGAGAAGTGAAATTATAGAGAAGATAATAATAAAAGGAAAAAATTGAAACTAGACAGAATGATCTATAAATTGAAGAACAAGTGAGACAATCAACTAAAGTACATGTTATGTTGGAAGGGAACACCATTACCATTATACTACATGGTAAAAAGAGTAGTTTTTCCATTTATTCCATTTATGTGAGTAGGAGTTCACATTTTATAAACTCTAATTGTCTGATGTAGGTTCATAACTAGGATTGTTCAATATTAAATTAACCAAAAATAGAGTGTCATGTGTTTGTTTGGTTGTTTTGTTTGTGGATTGGTGTGATTATTTTAAAAATTAGGTTAATTTTACAGAAATATTCCCTTTCCATGGGAAAAGTGTGGATACATTTTGTCTTTTTTTGTTAGTCTATGTGGACTATTAAGTAATAAACACTTTTAGGACATTTTTATATAATTATGGTATTAATTAAATGATGAATTTTTTTGAGGCCATTGAAACAAACACTTACAACCTCTACACTAAATTTGAGCTAAATTAGAATTATCACAAAATCATACCATCTAATTTTGTTATAACATTTAAAAGGATATTTTTACTTCTGTTGTAATAATTATACTTAGTTTTTTTAAATAATAAATAACACAACACAAGTGAAACCTATGTGTTATTTTTTAAAAAATTTGGAATCATATTGGTAATGTATCATCCATTTCTATTGGTTGGTTTCATCTACTTAGTATACAGATGGTTATTGACCTTTTGGTAGAGATTAAATAATAATTGGGTTACCAAGTTTGGATAGGTTATATAAAATGTAATATAAAAGGAGTGTTTAAAATTTTGGATTAATTGGATACATATCAACAAAGTTATGATTATTTTTGTAACCATCATTTAACTACCAAATGTATATATTTAGTATAAAAAAGGTTCATATTATTGAAATAGATTTTTAGTAAGAATTACAATGAAAAATTTGTGTATTTATATAAAACATAGTCTAAAGTATGTGTTTGGAATTTAAGAAAAAATGAAAAAATTATGATAAATTTATGGTTGTTTTTGTAAAAATCGTTTGGACTAAAACATAGTCAGACAATTATTGATAACTAGATGTTGGTATTGAAAACTAAAGGCCATCTATAGATTTTAAATTATTTGGACATCAATGAAATTTAAGAGACCCCCCATGAATATTTGAGTGTTAATAGGAATATTGGATTAAGAAGGCAAGTTTGGGGGAAGAGAGAGATGAGTTTTGGAGGAGAGAAACAAAGAGTTATATTAGTTCAATAATAAAAGTATGTGAGTCTATTAAATATTTCATGTAATGTGATAAGTCTATAGAGGAATGTGTACATGTGTATTTTATTATCATGTTCTTAAGATTAATGAAATTCAAATCTATTAAGTGCATAAAGTTTTATCAAGAATTGAAAGTGTGATAATGAGTGAATGCCTACTCCTAGAAACACACACATAAAGGTAAACCTTGATTGGTACACCAATCTTATGTTTGAACCAATGGGTAATTCTAGGAATGAATATATTAAACTATAGATTCATAATAAGCATCGAACTCCAAATTTAGACACTAAACATAGTCCAACTTATTCCTAATAGACATTTCAACCAATTTTTTTTTATGTTATTTGTAAACTAGTTAGAGTTGTTTAGGAGCACTTTATAACACCTATTGAGGGTGTAAGTGACCATGTTTCCTTATCACAATCAAAGTTATAGGATATTACAAATACAAAGATAACTATCATCATAATTAAAATTTTTAATCTATACATGTTATATAGTTTCTTGGATGATAATATTCCTATGAAGTTTGTCAATAATTAATATCTTGTAGTATAGATCATCATAGATAACAATAATTAAAGATACACTATTATAGGTCTATATATCTACTAGGATATATATTCATATATAAATACCACCTTAATGTTATAGATATAAATAACAAGCCATTGCAGACCATATTTGTAATGTTAATCAATTATATCCACCTACATTTGTTACATTGATAGATGGGGTTGAGGAAGAGTCTTGATTACTTATTTTCAACATATTATTTATCAAATGTGGATATTGTAGAATTATCAAAGCCTTAATTTATAATCACTTTATTATAGGTTAAAATTTGGCTTAGTGGTAGAAGAAATAAGTGAAGGGAAATTGATTTTACAAACATATACCATAATAGGGACAACCTGGAAAGAAATAAGGCCAACATGGTCACTTGTAGACACAAGGATGATAGAAATGTCTTCCATGAGGTTCATGGAGGGATAAATAATGACTAATATAGGGTCAACCTCTAGTATAGAGAAAGGGACAAGGATCCTATTGGTAAAATAAAAGGAATTCAATTTACAATACCTAGTAGTCTGGAAAGGAGGTCCATATAGACCTCAAACACCATTTGGGTCTTCATCAAGGTTAACACAATAATCCAGGTGTTTAATATGTGAAAGACATTTTTCCCTAAATATTTCCATTATATATGAACAAATAGAGTTTGTATGGAAGTAGGTTCTAAGTAGAGTGTGTGTCATATTGGTCAATCCCACATATTATGTTTAAACAGATGATTGCCAAGTTGATCATCAATGCATAGTTATAGAGACAATAAGGAAGACTAGTGGAATATTGGTATTAGTTATTTTTGTTCCTAATTTTTTAGATTTATTTATTTCAAAATTAGAATTAGATTGGTGGATACTAAAAATTTAGACCCTTGGTTTCATGAGATGGTTATTAAGTAATAAACTACAATTACCTCTTTGATTCACCATTAAGTTTAATAATTGAAAGAAACCCAAAAAATAACTTTGGAATTATATATCAGAGTATATTCTTGGATGCATGCTAGTCCCAATACATCAACTACTAATTCAAGCAATAATAATTCATCATAATCATGTATGCCCAATCATAATCAAATGAGGTGAACTAAGGTAATTAGTTAGAGGTAACTATTCGTAAAGGCTACTATGAGGAAGTAGGTTGCCCTTAAGGATGCTTATGGGGTTTGGTAATATTGATGTAGGCATATATGGATAGGACCTAAACACCATATGTGGCACTCATTACTCCACATAGTATAATTTATAGGTCTTTAGCCCTAGGAAAATACCTCACACTCCTTAGTGGGTATCAGTTTCACTCGAGGATGGTTAAGAAATCAAGATAATTCTAACTAAAAATGATAACTCTAACAACCTAAGTTATCATTTAGATTAAACAGGTCTTTGTTAAGGGTACAAATTTTTTTTTATTGATCTAATCTCATAATCAAGTATGATTTTAGTAAATTAAATCATAAATAACAACCTAAAATTGAGTTAACACATGTAAATTTGTGTTAAATTCCCATAAGTATGCAATAGAAAATATCAGTACATAAAAGAGAGAAAAAACAAGAATAGATTGAAACTCAAAGATTTGTAGGCAAATATTAAGTACTACCAGTGGAGGTTATTAATCACCTCATGTCCTAAAGGTCGCTGCACCATTACCAACATTTTCCTTTTCAATTCACAAAACACTCAATCAATAATAATGAACATCATTATTCAATTAAACAAACAATGATATAATTATGATCAACATCGTTATTCATCAAATAAATTTCATGGGCAGCCTTTAAATGAATCCATGTTATGACATTATATTGGAAATAACCAATGCAACATAACCAATTAAAGAGAATTTAATGTAATTGAAAAGATATTGCAGTGAAGAGTATATTTCATTAATCATTGATTAAAAAATCAATTATAAGTTAGAGATAAAGAACATATGATTTAAAATATACTCTCTTATTTTCAAAAGATGTTTCAATTCAAAATTCTTTAAAAATATTGAATAATTATATTAGTAATCAATTCTTTTAGGTGGAAATTTATTGAAGGAAACAATCCCTTTTATATAACACTTTCCAATAAAATCAAATATCTAAGGTAATACATTTTAACATGAGCACGTATAATAAAATAACATGTTTCATATTTGAACAAGTGTAATCTAGGTAGTCATTGAATGGGTTTCAAGTGAACAAAAAATTTAGAAGTACATAACAACATAAATTTTCCACATGATTAAATAGATAAAACTCATACAATCACCAATGTTTTTAAAGTGAAATAGGAATTCCAGTTGAGCTTCAAGTTGAGTGGAACCCAAATAAAACATTCCGCTTAAGGAACTCTTAAGAAATAATTTTGATCACATCATGGCCCAACAATGAAATCAAGTTCAGCCAATAGAAGAAGATGAAAGAACATACAATTCATATGGATGAGTACGCATACAACCATCATTCATTTATAAAACATAAAATGAAGAATAAAACATTCAACCATTTCATTTCATACATTAGAGTAATCTAAGATAGTTTCGTTCATCAACTCTATATTAGTTCAATTAATAATTCTAATTTAATTTCATTCTAGGGAACCCTTTAACAAACAAATTTACTTAGAATTTTACTCATTTCAACAAAGAATCTAATAGTAAATTTGGAAATAAAATAAACACTTTCATATTTAATAAGCACAAAGTACATACTTTTATATGCAACCAGGTATGTTTCAAGTTTGCATTACGAAACATATTTGATTTATGTTTTTTGCATACACTAGTGACAAGTATAATTAGAATAATCATATAATCTATACATAGCTAAAAACATTTAAGAAATCTCTATGTTCTATATTTCTACTTTAAACCATCATTCATAATCAAATCAAAATGACCTATTATCTGAATCAACAATAATCATTATTAACTTGAAACTCTAATTTACTTATCAAGTATAATAGGCATAGTTATATATGCTTTAAACATCAAAGTAACCATTATGTAGCTTCTTGAATAAGTCCTTACTCATGTTAATCATCACATACTCTTATCTAACTAAATAAGATCATATAACTAAATCAAGGGATCAATATTGAGTTAATGATATCAAATAATATTCTAAGTTAGTAATAGGAATGAAGTTTGTCTTATCATTATAATCACTTATCATGTATATTGAGTTACCTTTAGCCATATAAATAACTTCAACATCTTACCTCATAATCAACGCTCAAGATTTGCATTCTTTTTCCCACATTCCATTAACAACTTAGGTTAACATATCATATATCGCTAATATAATTAAACCAATATCAAATCAAGATAAGATATTAAGTATATTCATGAACCAAATAATATTAAACATTAAAAACTAAGTAAAGAATGTATAAATAACATAAAATAATTCATTACCACTTACTTCACAATGTTCACATGATCATCCAAGAATAGAGTAACAAGTAATTGAATCAGATAAACATTTCCAACCAACGATTATCATCCCAACCATCGATGGTCCTTACCACCCCAACCATTAGCTAGATGGTGGTTCTGGCAACCAAGGTTGAGAATGGAGTTATAAGAAAGTTAGATTCTAAACCATTATACATCTCAACTCAACAAAATAACACAATTAAATGACAAAAAAAACATCATTATGTGATGAGATAAAAATAGCCAACCCATTATCGATATAAATTGAAAGTGAGGATAACCACTGTAGGGTGCTCAAAGGATATAGTAATGGATTAAAAAATTAAATCCATTTATGTAGGTTTTGGGAGAAAAACAACTTGGATCCCCTCCAAGTATACAATCAACATATATTATCTTGACTGCAAACTTATAATCCAGGCATACAAGTATACCAACTAATACCTGGGTGTTTAGGCCTAGTCTGAAAATGGTGACTCAACAAGGATACACTTCATGTAGTGTCAAAATAAAATATAAAGTATAAACATATAACCCAATATTTATACACATCTAAACCATAGTCCCATATTAAAACAAAACTAACATATAACTAGTCAACCCATTCATTTGACTATGCCATACAACATCCCAAAAAGCATTCAATAATTCCATAAAACATTTAAATAATAATCAATTATTAAGTTACAATCAATCCATCAAATTTGTGGTATCATCATGAGGTCTCTCAACCTCATATGATTCCCATGAACCATCGAAGTGATATAGAAATCATTTTTGTTATATAATAAAACACTTGCAAGTTCTAAAAATCAAACCCTTATATATATATATATATATATATATATATATATATATATATATATATATATATATATATATATATATATATATGAAACTTCAATGGACTTCACCTGAATTCCCCAATGTTTCAAATGGAATATAAAACACCCAATTTTCTTGTTAAAACCCTACAAAGGAGGTCATTAAGTAACACACATGAATTTCCAAAAGAGGACAAATAGAATTTCCATGAACCCGTAACCACCTAAATCATGCCACTCAAATAATATGCATATGACCATAAAATAATCATAAAGATCTAAATATAAATATACAATAGAATTGTTAAATCTTGAAAGTATATAATAACCACATAGTTGAAATAAAAACCATGTCAAAACTCATATTTAAAGAACCCATGACTCATGAATAAAAATGAAGTCACTTAAATATTAAGAAATTGCAAAAATGATTTTAAAAAATTCATCAACATTTAACATATATTGAAATGTAGTCGACAAAGAAAATTCCATGAATTATTTTAACCAATAAACAAGTTAAGAATTCATTCCAGGTACTGTCAGCCAACCATAATACTCTACTCTCTAAATATAAAAGACACAAACATTTTTCCATAATAGAATCAACAAAAAAAAAATATAAAGTTGACTTAAATAGGGGTCGAGACCCATTTCAAAAAATATACTAATTTGAATAAACCAAAAGAATAAATTAGTACATATATTTTAAATTCAAGGTGCAGGGTTAGTAAAAAGTGACCCATTTATTATATATTCCAAACACATGCAAATAAGGCCATGAAACCTTCAAATATAGGATATTGAAATAGAATGTAAGGAAATCACCCAAAACTGTAACACACAATGCACACATGTAAAACAAATAAATCCCTCTACCTATTCTTCAATATAATAGAGTCGACCAAACCATAGAGAAATTCACATAATATAATTTTCAAATATTCATAGGCACCAACCTATAGGAGACACCAATCCCCAATTAAAATATTTGGGCACAAACCCATATGAGCACCCACCCCTTCCACTAAGCACCAACTCAGCTTTAATTCATGAGCACTAACTCACAGGAGCACCAACCCCTTATAAAATTCTTCTTACCACTATAGATCTGTTGTTAACTCAATGAATGATGGAACCCTTCTTTTCTCTCTTTCTTATCTCAATGATTTTTAATGCATTTTTTGCTCTTCTCCCACTCCTCTCTTAGACTTGAATGATGTAAAATATATTTCAAGTTCTTGTTCATCTTACTTTTTTCATTCACTCATCTATCCTTTTATAGCCTTTGCTACCTTTTCCCAAGAGGGGAACCCATTCCAAGAGACACCTCTTCACCAAAATATGTGACCATTGACATTTCCATTCACTTCTAGAAAAAGTTCCGTTTGCTTCTAACAACACTTCTGTTCACTTCCAACAACAATTTCATTCACTTCTGGCAATAATTTTATTCACTTCTAAACACTTCCATTTACTTCTGACAATAATTCCATTTGACATTTCCATTCATATTCGTTACAATTCCTTTGACATTAATGACAATTATTCCAATAATCTCCACCTTTGTCATTGATGACAAATTTCTATAAATATCTTCTTTTCTACAACTCCCTATCTTTTTATCTACAACTCCCCCTTACTGTAACTCCTCGTATTGCCATTCTCCCCCTTTGACATCAATGGCAAAGAATCATTCAAGGAGATGAAAAAAAATAGATCCCCCTTAACCAATGCTTCTCTCGATTTTTAATGAGTAGAAGCAAAGGATATTACTCCAAAATTTTGTCATAGGTACTCAAATGTTTCCTTTGGAAGTGGCTTAGTGAAGATATCTACCATCTATTTAGATGTTGAAACATATTCCAATTTTAATTGTTATTCTACCACCTGTTCTCTCAATAAATGATACTGTGTAGGGATATGTTTAGTTCTAAAATGCATAACTAGATTCTTTGAAATACTTATTGCACTAGTATTACTGTAGAATATGGAGATTGGATGATCATACTCTACTTTGATATCTTATAAGGTTTGTTTCATCTATAGAACTTGTGTACAACATAAGACTGCTGCTATGTACTCTGCTTCTACTGTGGATAGAGATACATAATTTTGCTTCTTACTCAACCATGATATTGGGCTATCTCCAAGAAAGAATGCTCTTCCAATTGTACTTTTTCTATCATTTACACAAACTACCCAATCTGAATCCATGTACGCTACCAATGAGAAGTCTTTACCTATTGGGTACCACAACACATAATCTATGGTTCTCTTTAAATATATGAATATATGTTTCATGGCTTGCACATGTGTTTTTTTTAGAGATGTTTGAAATCATGCAACCATACCTACTACTTGCATGATATTTGGCCTAGATGTCATCACATATAGTAAAATCCCAATCATTGATCTATAAAGAGTTTGATCAGTATTAGGAGATTCATCATCTTTGCTCAACTTCGTACATGTAGCCATAGTTGTGTTAAAAGGGGCACACTCATCCATATGGAATTTCTTCAACATGTCCTTCATATACTTGCTTTGGGATATTAATATTCCTTCATTGGATTGAGATATTTGTCAACCAAGGAAAAATGACAACTCACCTGACATGGACATCTCGAATTCCTTTTGTATATCTTCGACAAATCTCTTAGACATTTACTCATTGTCTCCTCCAAAGATTATATCATCTACATACACCACAATAATTAAATAGTGATTTCATTCAGTTTTGATGTAAGATTTATGTCAGCATATCCTCTCTTGAATCCTTAGTCTTATAGGTATTTATCAAACCTATCATACCATGCTTTAGGAGCTTGTTTCAATTCGTACAAAGCCTTCTTCAACTTACACACATAATCCTTATTTTATGATAAGAGGAATCCTTTTGGTTGTTTTATGTAAACTTCCTCTTCTAGATTTCCATTTAGAAATGCTGATTTAACATCCATTTAATAGACTTTTAAATTTTTGAATACTAAAAATGAAATAAATATTTGAATTACTTCTAATCTAGTAATAGGAGTAAAAGTCTCTTCAAAATCTACACCTTCTACTTGAGTATACCCCTTACATAACAACCTTGCTTTGTTTTGAGTGATTTAGACATTTTCATTCAATTTTTCCAAAAACCCCACTTAGTGCCAATCACATTTTGATTAATTGGCCTGGGCACATGTTCCTAAGCCTCATTCTTCTCAAATTGATCTAACTCTTCTTCCATTGATTATACCCAATGTTTATCATGAATATCTTTATAAAAATTCTTAGGCTCTACGTTGGACAGCAAAGACAAATTGACATGCTCAGGTATACTTATAATTATTCTTATATTTTTCACCCCAACATAAATGTTGCCAATGATCTAATTTTCAGCATGATTCTTTTTAACAAAGCGAGATGGTGCTTTGGTGTCCTCCCTTTTAGATTCACTCAATTTTTCTACATTTTCTTCCTCCCATTCTTCTTCCACAAGATTGGGTATTTCTAGAGGCTCTTTTGAAGGTTCCTTTTCCTTTTGATTCATGATCTCATCTATTCTAACACTAGCACTTTCTATGATAGTTTTTAGCCTTTTGTTATAACATCTATAGGCTTTGCTTTTGATGGAGCAGCCAAGAAAAATTCCTTCATTAGATATTGAATTAAATTTGCCCAAGTTTTTTCATTCTTATTGATAAAGCATTTACTTCCAAACACTTTGAAATGTTTGACTGAAGCTGTTCTTCCTTTTTATAATTTGTAAGGAGTTTTATCATTATTAACTCTAATTTGCCCTCTATTCAAGATATATACTATTGTATTAACTCATTCTCTCCAGAATCTATCTGATAGCTTAGATTCATTAAACATAGTTCTAGCCATCTCTTGAATGGTTAAATTTTTCTTTTCCACCACTCCATTTTGTTGTGGAGTCCTTGCAGCTGAGTATTGTCTCTTAATTCCATGATCTTCACAAAACTCAATGAATTCATTTGAAATAAACTCTCCTCCTAGATATTACATTAGGCATTTTATTTTCAACTCTTTTTCATTTTCAACTAGCTCCTTGAAAGTTTTAAAATTATTAAATTCTTCTAATTTTTATTCTATAAAGGCTACCCACGTCATTCTAGTATAATCATCAATGAGCAACATAAACCATCTCTCACCTTGCATGCTTTCAATTCTGGTAGGACCACAAATATCTATATCAATAAGCTCTAATGGTTTGGTGGTCAAATATTCCTTTGTTCTGAACCTTGCTCTAGTTTACTTCTCATGTTGGCATTGCTTGATAAAGTTCTTAAAGGTTTTATTATCTTGGGCATATCTCACACAGCCTATTTGTTACTAATTTTCACAAAATTATCAAAATTTATGTTCCATAACCTTCTATGCCATAGCCAACTCTCTTCAACTTGACTCAAACAACATTTCTCTTCTTTCATTTCTCCAAGGATGTATAGGTTGTTTATGGTTCTATGAGCATCTATAACTAGTTCTCTCATATCTGCCTCCCTTATTTCACATCCTTTAACATAAAACTTAAGTGTGTGTCCTTGATCACACATTTGGTTTAGACTCAAGAGATTATGTTTTAATCCTTTAACATATAAAACATTCTCCATTTTTGTTTTACCATTATCAAGACTCAAAATACCTTTTCCAATGATTTCTGTTGTAGCATTATCACCAAATTTCACTGTACCTTCATTCACTTTCTTTAATGAGATAAACTTGCTTTTATCTCTGGTCATATGTCTTGAACATCCACTATTAATTTACCACTGCTTCCCTTCATCTCGTGTATGAAATGCCATTTGAACAAGCATGGATTTTTATTTATCTTGTTTAGCTTCCTTTGATTTCTTTTTCTAGATCTTCATAGGTTCTTTTTTCTTTTGCTTTATCTTTGAAGATTATTTTCTTTGATTCTATTTGGAGAATTTAAACCCACTTCTACAAAACCGGGTTATGTGTCCATAATTTTTGTAATTATAGCAGATAATAGCATACTCATTCTAGTATGATAGCGGAGCAAATGAATTATAGTTTCTACTAAAGACTTTATGAATGCCTTTGCTTGTATTCCTTGCTTCATTATCTCTTGCTCTCTTTTTTCAATCTACCTTGTTATAACCAAAGTGATTACAATAAAAGCAATAACCATGAAAGGAACTTCCAAACATGGTACATTCATATATCTGGGAACATATGGTCTCTTGATGGTGTTTTCTTCTTTCCCTTTTTTATACACAATGCTTGTCTTTACGGTGTTTTCTTCCTTCTTGCTTTCATTCTTCGTAGGTTCCTTGAGAATATCTACATATATTTTGGTCTTATTAGTATGTTCTTATTCATCTACATAGCTAAGACTTGACTTGTTAAAAAATGATCTCTGATGGTCTAGGATCTCATCTAAAACCTTGGTGCTATTTTAAAATTTTAGATTATTTGTATTTGTTCTCTCAAAGTCCTTTTTCAAAGCAACGATCTTAGCCTCACACTTCTTATATTCTTCTACTTTCATTTGTATTTGACTTCTCAAATATTCTTCAACTTATTTAACTTTTTTGATTTGATTTTTCATATCAACAATAACCTTGTTTGATTCCTCAAGGACTTGTGATGTCATCACTTTGAAGTCTTGATTCTCTTCTTCATATTTTCAAAGTTGTAACTTCAGTTTCTAATTCTTCTTCTTAAATGCTTTCATTTCTTCTAACATGCAAATAAGTTCTTCTTCAAGGTTTACTTCACCTTGTTCTTTTATGTCTTCATCTTCCTCCAAAATATCTTTACTGGTGGTGGCATTTTCTTCTGTAGTCATGAACAAAATCTCTTCATTATCACTCTCAACATCACTTTCTTTGTTTTCTTTAGATGAGCTGCTATACCTCTTGGAGTATAGGCTTTTATTTTGTTTCTCAAATCTTTAATTGTCTTTACTTGGCTTGAATCCCCTTTTGTACTTTGGTTTATTTCCCTCATCATCGCTATTTCCTTTATTTGGAAATTTGGCTAAAAAATGACAAATATTACCATAATTAAATCATTTAAATGGTAACTTTCCTTTATATTTTCCTAATCCTTTCTTTAGCTTCCGAATGAATAGAGCTTCATTTTCATATTCTTCACTACTTTAATTTTCACTTGATTATGGTTCTTTGATCTTCTCTTTCTTCAAGACCTTGAATGATGCTTCCTTCTTTGACTATCTCTCAAATTCATTTCTCATTTCGTATGCCATAAGAATTCCATGGAGCTCATCCATTTTCATCATGTCTAAATATTTAATTTATTCAATGGTGGAGACCTTCGCATCAAATCTCAATGGTAAGGATCTTGGGACTTTCTGAATGATCACAAATTCTTCAATTTTCTCTCTAAGTCCTCAAATGATATTAACAATCTCATCAACATGAAGAAGATACCTAATAATCTTTTCATCATTAGTCATTTTTAAACTTTCAAACTACCTTCGACGGGTTTGGAGTTTTGGTTTTCTCACCTTACTATCACCTTGATAAATAGTGTTGAGTTTATCCCAAATATCTTCTATAGATTCACATTGCATAACCTTAACAAACTCATTTTTTGAAAGCCCACATAAGATTGCATTCATAGATTTTTCATTGTTCTCACTAACCTTTTTTTCGGTGGCATCCATTGTTACAATTTGTGGCATTGTGTATCCTGTTACCACTACTTTCCAAATATCAAAACCTAGGGCCATCAAGTAAGTCTTCATCCTTATGCTCCAAAATGCATAATTCATTCCATCGAACAAATAAGACTTGTTAGTGGAGAAACCATCTAGCACTTGAGATTTTACCATATGTGCTTTCCAAGATCTACCTTCTAGCAGTTGTGTTAACACCGAAGGAACTGACTCTGGTACCAATTTTTAAGCACAAGATTATACTGAGAGGGAGGATGAATCAATATAAGATATTTTTTTAACTTTTGAATATTAATCTTAAATCCAAAACCTCAAATTACTCTACAATTAATATATTCAAAGCAATAAAATAAAATAATGCAAAACCACACAATGCAGATAGACACAGATTTATGTGGAAACCCTTTCAAGACAAAACCATAGAGAAATTCTCTTAATATAATTTTCAAAGATTTTTAGGCACCAACCTATAGGAGACACCAATCCCTAATTAAAATTTGTAGGCACCGACCCATATGAGCACCAACTCAGATTTAATTCATGAGCACTAACTCACAGGAGCACCAAATTCTTACAAAATTCTTCTTACCACTATAGATCTGTTGTTAACTCAATGAATGATTGAAACCTTCTTTTTTCTCTTTGTTCTCTCAATGATTTTTAATGCATTTTCAGCTCTTTTCCTGCACTTCTCTTAGACTTGAATGATATAAAATATATTTCAAGTGCTTGTTCATCTTATCTTTTTTTCATCCACTCATCTATCCTTTTATATCCTTTGCTAACTTTTTCCAAGAGGGGTGTCCATTCCAAGAGACACCTCTTCACCAAAAGATGTGACCATTGACATTTCTATCGATAATTCCATTAACATTTCTGTTGACATTTTTGTTCACTTCTAGCAACAATTTCATTCACTTCTAAAAACACTTCCATTCACTTGTGATAATAATTCCATTCACTTCCAGTAACACTTCCATTCACTTTTGGCAACAATTCCATTCACTTTTAGTAACAATTTCATTCACTTCCAAAAAATTCCATTTACTTCTGGCAATAAATCCATATGACATTTCCATTCATATCCATTACAATTCCTTTGACATCAATGAAAATTATTCCAACAATAACACACAAAAATCCAACAAGTTTAAAAACTAGATTGAATAAATTTTTTGTTCTTCACATAGCTATGGTACAAAACACCAATCAAGCTTGTGTTAAAAAATAGTCGAGCACCTCTCTGGTTTCCCCCATTTTTATTCATCTTCTTAATTTCATGAATCATACCCACCAACTAAATCCCCACTCCTTCCATCCAGATCCCCATAAACCATTCAATTTATGCATTCAATTTGAAGAGAGAGAAAAACTCCTTCATTGCCACTAAACACTTCCAAAGGTAACCCCCACAAAAATTTTAATTAATGCAACGGTCATACATGACCATCTAGAATCAAAAATAAAAAATAAAATAATTAACCATTAAAATGATAAAATCAATTAATAATTTAAAACACAATTTAAATGTTAGTGTCATCAAACCCACATATCCATTCCACTAGAATATACTAAGTAGTCTAGGTAATATTCTATGTTGGGTGGGGGGGGAGAGTGGGGGTATGTCATGGGGTAGTTTTAGGTAAGTCTTTAGGGAGTCCAAGTACAACAAGCAGAGTCCACACAAGAAGGAGTGGCGAGTCATTCAAAAAGGCAAGTGGAGGAGTTTATTGTGGACTGTTAAGACAATAATAACATAATCAAATCAAATTTATGTTACTCATGAGACAAACACAAACTATTATAAAATAGTATGAAAAATAAAATGTGATAGGGTACAAATGTGAAGACAATGACATAACAAATGAATAATCAATATTGTCCAATGGTGGGTAAATAACAAAAAAAATCATGGATACCTATCAAAACTCATTTGACTTCCTGGATGCCACTCTATTTTCAAAATGGTTAAGTTAATAGGCACCCTCAGCATGATATATATATATATATATATATATATATATATATATATATATATATATATATATATATATATATATATATATATATATATATATATATATATATATATATATATATGAGACTATCTATAATAATCCATATATGATGACTACATTTCAGCTTAGTAAGATTTGAATACACCTTCAAGATCTATTATAAAAAGGGCACATACACCGCTAATGTGTCCCCTTAGGGTGTACCCATGATTTTTGTTAAAACTAAATATAGATCACTCCATCTTTACATCAAATACCATAAAATGTTACCTAAAAAAATTAAAACTAGTATCTTTTACATAGGATGGATGAATTCTAAGATAAAGTAAGAGGAGCCAAAGTGTTTTCAAAAAATTATTCTCAGAACAAGCCACCACTACTTAATGATGGTTGAGGAATACATGCATAAGATAGCTTTTAGAACTTGGTATGGCCATTAAAATTGTACATTGGTGAAATTTAGGCTAACCAATACCACAATAAATTTTTTGAGTCTAATTAATAGAGTGATCCATGTATATTTATATCATTTTGTCCTAATACTTATTGATAATATTACTACTTTATCGCACACAATGTATGAACATGAGGAATAATTTGGAGAGGATATTTGGTGTATTTAAGAGAATAAACATTATAGAACCTTAGGTAAATGTTATTTATTTCAAACTTATATTCAGTATTTGGGCCATATTGTATCTTGTGAGGAAATATATGTAGATCCATTGAAGATATGAGCGATTATTGAATGGTGAACACCTACTTTATTTACTATGGTGCATAGTTTAATCAAATTAGTAGGTTCTTATTAGGGGTTTGTAAATTTATTTTAATGTATAGCTCATCCCATTAATTATATTTATATTTAGAGAGAAGGGAAGAAATATGTTTTGACAAATGAGTGCGAGAAGGCCATTCTAACTATAAATGAGATCCTCACTATTTATATCCTCACTACTGTACCTATTTTAATAGTTCTTGATTGTAAACATGACTTTTTGGTATGTAAAAATGCCTCAAAAGATGGAATTGGGACATCTTTATGCTAAATACAATGGTGGTGGTCTATGAATCATGGGAGATTAGGGATTATGAAGTCAATTACCCCACCCATGACTTAGATATTATGGATATTTTCCATGTTCTAGTTGGATCACATCATTTTTTATTGGGATAATATTATATTTTTAGGACCAATCATTTGAGCCTTAAACATATTTTTGTCAAATGAAACCTCGCTTCAATAAAATGACATTGGACGTATTTTGTATTTGAGTATCATTTTGACATAGATCACATTAATGTAAATGAGAATATAGTTACAAATGCCCTTAGTAATAAGTGGCATCAACTAGTCACATTGAGAGATATGAAAGATATGAAAGATCTCATCTTTAAGGGACTCCTTCATGACATGCTCTATGAAGATATGAAGCAATGGTTAGAATCTCTAAGGGACTTAATGTATTTTTCTAGGATTCTTAGTTGACTTAGATGGATGACTGTGTGGTAAAGGATGCATTGTTCTACCAAATTGTAGAACTTTATGTCATTTGATTGTAATAGAGGGTCACTGATCCCCATATTTGGTTCATCAATGGGCATATAAAGTCCATGTTGATATTTGAAAATTTATGTTTTGGATTAAAATATGTAGACATTTACCACATTTTATTTCTAAATGCCATGAATGTTAGTGTATGAACATAGAGCATCACAAATTGGTAGGGATCCTTTAAGCACATGATATTCCAAAGCGGAAATGGGATACCATTTATATGGATTTCATTGTAGGTATTCTTATGTATATCAGACACCATGATCAGATCATGGCAATCATGGACAAATTACTAAGGTATCAAACTTTTCACCCACCAAGATTACCTATAATGCCATGTTAGTGGCTAGAGTCTTTATCGATGACATTGTTAGATTATATGCTATAAGTTATTAATAATCTATGAATGGGACCTTATTTTTACCTCCAAACATTGGACCCCACTAAAATGTGTATTATTTAATATTCTCAATTTGAGTGCTTCCTATTATCTTGAACATTATGTATTATGCTCAATTTGAACATTTCCTATCACTTTGTGACATTGACAACCCAAAAAAGTGATTTAGGTTGTAGATGATATTTTACGAATGTATAACATGGATTAACTATTCTACTGGGAGGACCACCTCTACTTGGTATAATTTTATTATAAAAAAAAAATCACATCTCGATTAAAATTACACTTTTTGAGGATTTTTATTGGAGTAAATGTGTGACCCACCTGAGTTGGAACTTATTAGAGGAACATGTTTCAATGAGACCTACCTTACTATAGAATATAAAATACAAGATATTTTATATTCAGAAGCATCTTCAAGTGGTGTAAGAGTGTAGTAATTCCATGACTCTGTTAGTTGGTATCATTATACCGCTGATCGGATAAGGTCCGATAATATATTATCTAAATTGTGATCAAAATTAAACCAAATTATATTTAAATTCAAATCTAATTATATTTATATATATATATATATATATATATATATATATATATATATATATATGATTTTTACATGTTTACATACATATACATGTGTGTATATATATGAATATGAATATATATGACGAGCTTACTTCATCGTGTTTTGAAAGCTCATAAGCTATGCCTGGGGCAATGTTGGCATGTGTATTTAAAAAGGGGATTTGAATTGCCCTAAGTCTTGTGCTGGCTTCTCAAATTGTTTCGAAACATTGTGTATAATGTTATGAAATGTTTTAATTTCGAGACATATGCGTGAATAAGTCTTTGTTTAGTTCGTGTATGCTAATGTGCAATGGCTTAAGAGAGACATTTTGATTTCTTTAAGATTGATGCATTAGCCTAAGTATTTGAAAGGACGTCTAAACTGTTAATGAGTGGCATTGGTATGGAAAGGATTTTTTTAAATGTTTGGATATTTTGTTAAATGCGTTGGTCAAGGAAAGGTGTTCTTTGAACGCCTACGTGGGAAAAGCAAGTGAAAACATAGAAACATTGTATTACCCTTTGTCCACCTATCGACGTGGCATGTTCCATATACGTCGGTTGGGTAAGATATAGTAAATGTATAAAGGAAACAATGTTTTTTCGTTGGACAAATTTTTTTTTTTTTAATGAATTACATTTTATACAGTGATTTTTAGTTAAGAGTTAAGGATTGAAGGGTATGGGTATCTATTTCGGCAAAATTGTTTGGGACAGATTTCGATTTCATTCTTTTTCATGTGTTAAGTTTTGCAAGCAGCAAAAATTCATTTCTGATAAACTCTTTATGAATCATGCAACTTTACCAATTCAACCAACAACCATTCATTTTCTTATCTATGAACCTTAACATAGTTATCATTACAGCTAGTGCTCATGGGATAACAATTGCTTGGCCTTCATTTTGGGCCGTTGACTGCAAAGAAAAGAGATAGGGCAACAAAGAGAATGGAGGAGACTGCAGGGTTTCAAACCTGTCCTTTTGCCGCCGCCACGCTGGGGGAGAGTATGGAGAAAATATTAGGGGATTGTAGACTTGCGTTTTCGGCCACCATGTTGGGGCAAGAAGAAGCAAGAAATGGAGAAGAATGCAGGACGATGCTAGTAGAAAAATGGCATTGCTGTTGCTGGGTTGCCGGTAAAATTAATTTTTTTTGTAATTGAGTTTTTTAATTAAATATGTAATTGTGTGGCTTGATGTCGTCAAAAGATTTAGTGATGTTGAGAAGTGGTTCATAGGGTGTTTATTTGTTTTTGAAATATAATTTATGCTTCCAATAATATTTAAATTTGTATATGTTGTGTAAATAATTTTGGTTTCAACCAGCTCTGTACTAAATCCTACGAAAAAAAATTGTTTGTGAAAACTATTCATTCATATAAGCTCTTACAAGTATAGAATTAGTGTTTTGAATTGTTATTATGCTTATATTTTCATGTAAACGCTTCCATAGGACATCTAGGGGGAACAAAAGACAAATCTTTTTGTTTTTAAAGCAATTATTTTATCTACTTTGATTTTGTGTGTAATTTTATAACGAACATCATATAGCAGTAAATATTTTATGATGGAGATGGAGTATAATTAATAAGGCTATGGAAATAAATATCATTTACATAGAATCATTAGTAATTTAAATGATTATTTTATTATGAAAACATTCTAAAAACATTTTACAAAGAGGAAATTATTTATGAAAAGAGGATAAATTGTATGTAAAATGATGATTTAATGTAAAATAAGTTGCATACATATCCTCTAATCTGTTTATATGTACAAAAGAAAAAAATTCTTATTCCTTACTGATCCACATTAAGTTAAATAAGACAAGAAAGGTGAATAAGTAATTTACAAAACTTCTCCCCGGGAAACCCCTATATAAGGATCCTTCCTTGCACAACCATAAGCAATATTGCTAATAAGGATATCCACAATTTTTTTTAAATGAAATTATAAAGGATAGGTAGAGGAGGAGGAGGAGGTGGTGGTGGTGGTGACGACGATGACGACGATGACTTTGAAGTATGTTTCTTTGAGTCACCCTTTACATGTTCTACATAGAATGATTAAGCCTCTATCCCTCCTTTTGTATAATTGTGAAGGACAATAATTGCTTTCTCTTAACATCAAGATATAAAAGTGTATCTTATCATATTATTAACACACAAAAAAAACCTATTAGTTGGGTATTCATGTGCCAAAAATCAACCTTTTTATTCTCACAAGTAATATAATAAAAAAGAATTTCCTTCTTGAAAAAAAAAAAAGAAAAACACCTCATATCCTTAAAAAAAGGGGGGGGGTGGGAAGAGGAACCTTGGTACCCAATTTAGGATATATATATATATGGTATCAATATATATATATATATATATATATATATATATATATATATATATATATATATATATATATATTCTCGATTGGATATCAAGGTTTCTCTCTTTTTTTGCTTTCCTTTTTTTTAAATGAAGGAAATCCTTCTCTATTATATTACTTTGTGGGATAAAAGGGTTGATTTTTGTTACATGAATACATAACTAATAGGTATTTTTGTGTGTTTACATGAATACATAACTAAGGGTTGATTTTTGTCACATGAATACTTTTTTATATCTTGATGTTAATATGAGAAAGCAATTAGTCTACCACACACCCACACACACACACACAAAATCAATTGGGTACCAAGGTTCTTCTTTTTCTCTCTCTTTTTTTTAAGGAGATGAGGTGTTTTTTTTCAAAAGAAGGAAATCCTTATCCATTATATTACTCGAGGGAATAAAAAAGTTATTTTTTGTCACACGAATACACAACTAATAGGTTTTTGGTCTAGTAATATTATTACTAGATACCTTTTTATATCTTAAAGTTAATATGAGAAAGCAATTATTCTACTTCATAGAGATATACATAAGAAAGGATAGAGGCTTAATCATTCTATGTCCAACATGTAGAGGGTAACTCAAAGAATCATATTTATGAGTTGTTGTTGTTGTTGTTGTTGTTGTTGTTGTTGTTGTTGTTATTATTATTATTATTTCCTAATTTTGTTTAAAAAAAATTGTGGATATCCTTATTTTTAAAACAATGAGGAACCTTGGTACCTGACTGAGGATATACACCTCATATATATATATATATATATATATATATATATATATGAGGTGTATATCCTCAGTCAGGTACCAAGGTTCCTCATTGTTTTAAAAATAAGGATATCCACAATTTTTTTTAAACAAAATTAGGAAATGTTAGTAAATATGAACAAGACTTTAGGATTAAAATTTTAGTCTAAGTTTATAACAAAGGGACAATGTGTTACTCAGACCAAGCTAAGATAAAAGGGGACAAGGGGGCTTAGGACATAAAGGGGACCAAAAATATATTCTTTAGACTAAGGTTTGGTCATGTTGAAAAGATGAGAGTGTTGGTGAAGAGATCATTCATAGGGACCTTGTGGTCTCTTGTTTTTATTTCTAATATTGTCTTTGAGTGGGTAATTGCAGCTATGAACAACCTTATGAAGGTCAAGAGAAGGGCCTTGGAGAGTGAAGAGATTGGTGCAAGAGAAGACACCAAGTACACAAGTGAATGTGTAAGAGAAAAGAAAAAGTTTGCTGCTGTTGATAAAGAAGGAGAGATGCATTGGTTAATGCATAAGGGAGGTGTTGAAGAACCCATACAAGTAAGAGAAGAGGTAGAAGATGAAGCTAAATTCCATCATGCCATTGATTTGATGAAGCTAAATTCCATGATGCCTAAATTATATATATATATATATATATATATATATATATATATATATATATATATATATATATATATATATATATAGACACACACACACACACACACACACTCATCGTACCTACCACCCCTACCCTCGTCCCCACCGAAAAAGAAAAGAACCTTAGTACCCTAGTGGGGATATATTAATTATTACCTGTCAAATATAGATATTTTAAAATTTAACATGTCAAATATATAGGAGACTTACAAATATGAATTTGAGATGTCCAATATTAGTGTATGTGTCAAAAGCTCCACTTTCAAAACCATATTATCTACTCCCTTGGAAGAATAACTATAATTAGGTTTCATCACATTATCCTCATGTAAAGTTCTAATGCATATAGTATCACATGATGTTTAAAGGTGTTTTATATCATTAAAACTAGTTGGAGCATCCACATGTCCACCCCTATCAACATCAATGTGGTAAATCTAGCTAGTATGCATAGTGATGGTCTTAGTAAGTGCCTTAGGTACATGATAAGTGTCAATTTATACAACATTAGATGATATAGAGGGTATTTTCTCAATATAATGTATTTATTAGATAGTAAATCTCATAGGATGATAAGGTACATGATGTGCCAATGGGTCTATCTTATCCATCTTGTCCAAATCCTTCTCCTCGACCTTTAAGCTTGGAGTTATCAAAGTAATTAGGAATTTAAATAAATATAAACACATAATATATCTCCCTAAAACAAAACAAAGGCATTCCATAATTATTAAAAGGCAGGTAAGAAAATACCATCCAACATTGGTCCCAAAAATTCTCTCTTATGAAATAGTGGTTGCAATAATTGATTTTAAACCATTTGAATGATAAAATAGGAGATGCATTATTTCTAGGATCAATGAATATTTCACAAAAAATTTCTTTTGTTTTTTTTTCTATCACACCATCTGCTAAAAAATGATTGGCATAATAGAACCTATATCTCTCTTTATTATCTACCTATATATAAATTTTACCGATTTTCAAGTAAACTTTCCCCAGTAATGACTCTAATATATTTTTCAAATAAATATAGTCAGCGGTTTTCAAATGTGTGGCCTTCATTTTCCAAAATGTTTCCTCATTATGTATTATATTTTATACAATATGAGACCAAATCATTTTTGACTATTTGTGGGGGGTATTTTTGAATTTTATGAGGCTTAAAAGGATTTGGGGAGTTAGGAATATTAGGTGATATTTTTGTATTGTTATCTTCATATTAATTTTCCACATTTAGTATTTCATGTAAACACATTTTATAGGCTTTACAATCTAAACAAATTGCTTGAAAAAAATATAAAGCAAAAAAAATACTAAATTTTGATGTTAATTGGTATAAAAATAGTCTACTTACCTCTCTTCTTATGCAAATTTATTTATTGTCTCAATTAATGATATTTTAAATACATAAAACAACCCTCCAAAATAAAATAAAATGGGAATTGCTAAATTAAAAAATACAAAACATTGTGTGCATGGACCCATACATAACTGAGGTCATCAGTCATCATACTATTTGATTTCACACTCACATGATTTCAAGCAACATCCTATTAGGTAGTAGTAGACACATAACCTAGGTTACCACATCATCAAAGCATTCTATAAGAGATCTCTTCATCAAAATGGATGATATAGTTTGGGGTATATTGGTGTGTGCTCGGACACCAATATATGTCAAACTTTATACTCAAAGTAGGGACCCCTCATAAGATCATTCAATAGTCTGATAATGCTACTTAAGCATCTCAACCTCCTAATATAATTTGATTGAAGTTTTAGAGGGTAAATCCATACCTTCATGAATCCATCACAATGACAAATAGAGCAGCCATGAAAACTCAAATATATTACCCTCAAGTCCAACTCAAGCTAAACATTAGCATATGAGATGATGGTAATAGGATCACCCAAGTAAACATAAACTCACTATGATCTAACTAGCCATGATATACATGCACACTTAAAGGCACATTATGTTTTATAATAGCCATCACATAGGAAGAGGAATCCAAATATAACCATATCATAAGGAGATACATTAGTTTTCCTTTGAAATACCAATCAGGTCCTCTGTTTAGTGACCCAATTGATTGTCCACAATAGAATTTGGATATTATTCCATGAGTAATATTGGGCTTACCTCTATATAATTGAAGTTACTCAATACAACATTTTCACATTTAATGTCATCTTATTTAGGATAATTGTTAATTCATGTAGTTGGCAAAAGGAATAATATTTTCATTCATAACGTGTTAAGCATATGAACAAGGCTACCACAAGGAGACAATAATAGTGATTTCATTCCAAATCCCAAGTATCAATTAAAAATAATGATACAAAATGATATAAGTCTAACAAATACTAAAATCATAATTGTAGCCAAAAAATACCAATATATTTAAAATATGTAACAATAAATATCATGGGACTGTCAATGTGTTCACAAAACACAATGTAATGCCCAATAATAATTTCATGATTTTCATTGGACTAGAATTTATAATTCCCAAACTTGATCCATTCCATACATTCAATTTCATTGCTTAATAAATATAAATTCTTATTATATTGTAGTTGTGGCATTTTAATAGCATCCACCTAATATAAATGCCAAGGCCAATATTAATTATGGCTTAATGTAATTTTGGAAAGTCTTATCGTATTTACCAAATAAGAAAGATAACATATATATTTAAAAGAGTATAATTACCCAAATAATACATGGAATAAATATTATCTACAATTGAATGGCCTATTATAATTGTTTGAGTTATCAACTTCCTCAAGCCACTATTAAGAAGATTTCTATAAACAATAATTTGAAGGAAGATATCAATAATAGAATGATGTTTTTACAATTCAGGCATGTGATTAAAACACCAATGGAAGACTAAAGGAAAGAAGTGTCCTCACCATAATGGACCAAAAACATTCTTACCAATAAAGTATGATAAATCTTGGTTGTCTATAATCTTCTATGGGTACCCACATAAGGTAAAAGAACATTATTAACTTGTTGTTAACACTCAAAAAACCCATTCTTTCCACAACATGTTTTACACATTATTCATTTCATCCATATATGAATAACCAAAATCTTCTCAATAAATAATAATATTCAAATGGATTTAGTCTAGTTACTATCTACTAATACTATTTGGGATTAAATGTCCCAATCATTTAAGATTCCAATCCTTCTAATTTCCATAAAGAGTATATATTAAAGCCAATAATCAATGAGAGTATGAAAACATAACAATTACTCTTAATTGTAATGATGAACTATAATTTCCATAACATAAATCAAGATATGCTTGTAACCAATTTTAATACCATCATAGTATAAGCTATATCATGATGAAGTACACACCATCATAAGTATAACTCAAAAAAAGTACTAAACCTAATTATCATTTCATCATATGAGATTCCTCGAACAATATAAATGTAAAATTAATACATCCTTCACTACTTTAAGTGACCTTTCAGTTTTTTATGCAGCCATGTGTATTCTTATGTGAAATTAGAATTTACAAGTCTATGCAATTAGTGCCATATCTAAGTTACATACAACATATTAAAAACTAGATAAGGATCCAAAAATCAAAACAAAACACCTTACATACCAAAATTAAAATGTTACAAATTTCAATAGTAAAAAATAAGAGTAATTAAGAACCAATCATATCATTTCTAGTCTTAACCAAGTTCATTTACATTTCTATATTAATGGAAAGCAACAAGATCCAATTCCATCATTACTTCAAAATGAAACTATGACAATACAAAGTCTATATCCATAAAAGGGGAATGAAATTCAACATTAATATAATGTGAAATAAGTATAAACTTATTAGGGGTTTTATATCCATGTATTGAATGTAATATTGCACTATTGTATGCATTATTATATGTGCAAATATAGACCAAAAGTTAACATATTAATAATCTTCACTAAAAACTGAGATATAAGGTTCATAACATAATATAAGCATTAATTACACTCATGAAAACTATTAAGAATAACTCTAAAACATTATCAATTATTCCATATACCAGATGATGGATGAAAATAATCAAGATGGGATGACTAAGTTCCAACCAATAGGAGAGAATTGATAAGTCTAGATCAGGTCAACTTGAAGGTCTGGCCTGATGATCCCATCTATTAGTCGTCTTGACCACCACAACCATTATCTATATGGTGAAATCAGGCATCTAGGTTTTACTAGGTAGAGATGAGCATACTAGTGACACTAAGCCATGGTATAAATCTATAATAGTTAATCAACTAAAGGATAACCATAGAAGAGATCAACAATAATAAAAGGTTAAGTAGTTATCACCAGCCACCCATTGACTTGCCCATACAAGTTGATAATCAATAGTCAACACTTGTCCTGATGCAACTCAATTTTTAGAAGGGTTGATCCAACCAAGGCTATGGATAAGTGTCAAAGTGTTTTTGTAGAAAATTATTGATTTCTACACATTGCTTTATATTTAATAATGTAGGAATTTCTATCACCTTAGTATTATAAAATAAGGCATTGTCTTAGCCAATTTAAGAGATCAAGTGCCCTTGTAACAACACCATGTACTTAAGCTCAATGTAACAACTATTAATTACTTGAAAATAACATTTTCATGTCCCA
The DNA here is from genome assembly GCA_037957365.1 of Torreya grandis. Lineage (NCBI taxonomy): Eukaryota > Viridiplantae > Streptophyta > Pinopsida > Cupressales > Taxaceae > Torreya > Torreya grandis. Next base: position 610,146 of record JARHVA010007230.1, on the reverse strand, counting down.
ATGTTCCTTAGATTAGCAACATGGATTTGATACTAGTGGAAATAACCCCAAAAAGTTTTTGGGAGTTTCTAAATTATAGAGTACACAATAACACTATGTGCATAGACCCACACATAATTGAGATCACAAGTAATCATACTATAAATGTTTTCACACTCATAGGTTTTCAACCAAAATCCTATTTGGTAGTAATAGACACATAACTAGGGTTACCACATCATCAAAGGGTTCTATAAGAGAGATCTTCATCAAAAGGGAAGATATAGTTTGGGTTGTATTAGTGTGTGCATGCATACCAATATAATTGAAACTCTATAATCAGATTAGGGACCTCTCATAAGATCATTTAATAGTCTGATATCACTACTTAAGTGTCTTATTCTCCTAATAGAATATAATTGAAGGTTTGGAGGGTAAAACCATACCTTCATGAATCCATCACAAGAGCAAACATAACAGCCATGAAAACTCATATATATTACCCCAAAGTCCAACTTAAGTTAAACCTTAGAATAAGAGAGGATGGTAATAGGATGACCAGGGTGAACATCAAATCACTATGACTTAACTAGCCATGATATATAGGCACACTAAAATGGTCAGTATGTATTAGAATATCCATTACTTAGGAAGTGGAATCTAAACATAATAATAATGCAAGGGTACACATTAGTTTTACTTTGATATACCAATTAGGTCTTCTATTTGATGACCCATAAGATTGTCCACAATAGAATTAGGGTATTATTACATGAGCTATATTTGGCTTACCTATATATATACTTGAGATTACTCAATACAACATTTTCCACACTTAATGTTGATTCATGGAGGATAATTATTAATTCATCTGATTGGAAAAAGGAATAATATTTACATATATAACATGTTAACCATATGAGCAAGGATGCCATAAGGAGAAAACCATAGGGATTTCATTCCAAAGCATCATTTAAAAATCATGCTAAAAAATGATATAAATCTATCGAATAATAAAATTGTAATTGGAGCCCAAAAAATTAATATCTTTAAAATATGAAACAAAAGTGATTATGGGATTGTCAATGTGTTCAGAAAACACAATGCAATACCCAATAAAAATTTCATGGTTTTCATTGGACTAGAATTAATACTTTCCAAACTTATTCCATTCAATACCTTCAATCTTATTGCTTAAGCAATATAAATTATTAATATATTGTAGTTGTGGCATTTTAATAGCATCCACCTGATATAAATGACAAGGTCGATATTAATTATGGCCCAATGTAATTTTGGAAAAAAAACTTATTGTATTTAACAAATAAGAAGGATAAGATATACATTTAAAAGAGTATAATTAACCAAATAATGTATGGAATAGATATTATCTACAATTGAATGACCAATTATAATTTTTTTAAATATCAACTTCTTCAATCCATTATTAAGAATATTATTATAGCCATTAAATTGAAAGAATATATCAATAATATAATGATGTTTTTACAATTTAGGCATGTGCTGAAAACACCAATGGAAGACTAGAGGAAATAAGTGTCATCACCATAATGGACCAACAAATTTGTTACCAACAAAGTATGACAACTCTTAGTTATGTGCAACCTTCCATGGGCACCCACATAAGGTAAAACAACATTATTAAATTATTTTTAACACTCAAAACAACCATTGCTTCCACAACATGTTTTACACATTCTTCATGTCATCCATAAATGCATAACAAAAAGATTCTTAATAAATAATAAGATTCAAATGGATTTAGTCTGATTACCATCCACTCATACTATTTGGGATTAAATGTCCCTGTAATTTTGTTTTCAAATCCTTCTAATTATCAAATGGAGTATACACTAAACCCAAAAATCAATGAGAGTATGAAAACATAACATTAACTCTTAATTATAATGATGAACTAGAATTTATGTAACATAAAGCAAGATATGCTTGTAATAAATTTTAATACCAGCATAGTATAAGATATATCATGATGAAGTACACATTATCATAACTAAAAATTAAAAAAGGTGCTAAGCGTAATTAACATTCCCTAATAAAGTGTTCTTTCAATAATACAAATGAAAAATTAACTCATCCTTCACTATTGTAAGTGACCTTTTAGTTTTGCTTGAAGCCATGTGTATTCTTATACCAAGATGGAATTTATAAATCTATGCAAGTAATGCCATTTATAGGTTATGTAAAACATATTCAAAATTAGATAAGGATTGAAACATCAAAATAATATGCCTTGCATACAAAAATTAAGATATTATAAATTTTCATAATAAAAGAAAAGTAATTAAGAACCAATCATATCACTGCTAGTCTTATCTAGGTTCATCTACATTTCTGTACCAATGGAAAGTAACAAGCTTCAATTCTAGCATTATTTCAAAATGAAACTATGATAATACAAAGTGTAGAACCATACAATGGGAATGAAATGAAGAATTAATATAATGTGGAATAAGTATATATTCATTAGATGTTTTATATCTATGTATTGAATGCGATAAAATGTTGTTGTATGCATTAATATGCATGAAAATGAAGCTCAAGAGTCAACATAATAATAATCTTCACAAAAAAATGAGATACAAGGTTCATAGTAGTACATAATAATTAATTAAATTCATAAAAACTATTAAGAATAACTCCAAAATATCATCAAGTATTCCATATATCAGATACCATGGAACCAATCAAGCTACAATCACGAAATTCTAATCATAAGGAAAGAAGTGATAAGTCTACATAAGGTCAACCTAAAGGTCTAGCCTGATGAGCCCATGCATTAGTGGCCCTAATCACCCCAACCATCAACTAAATGATGTAATTAGGCATCTAAGTTGTACTAGGTAGAGATGAGCATACAAGTGACACTAAGCCATGGTGAAACTCTATAGTAATTAAACAACCAAAGGATAGGCACAAAAGAGATCAATGATAATAAAAGAGGTCAACCCAACTGACACCCACAAGGGTAACTAGCATTTAATTTAATGGTGCTACCTTATATCCCATTATAGGTACTTGATTTATAGTTATTCTAGCATGTTTTGATAGCACTTGGACTAATGAATTTAATACTAGTTATATTTCAAATGTTGAGATACGAGATGCCTTAGGTAGTTGTTGCAATTATGATATATCATGATTGATGCTATCACTTGAATTTTATCCTATTATATATGTATCTTCACTTTAGTGACATTATTATATGTTATTACTTTAGCATATCTCACTAATGAAAATTTAGATTGATTACTCTTTCCTTTGTTGGTTATATTCATAGGGCATATTCAAGGTCATAGTCATCAAAATTGACTCTAATCCCTTTACAACTATAGATGACTATGTTTAATTTTTATTTCATGGTTAATGATTCATTTAATTAATTATTATTTATTATTTATATCAACATCATTTTAGTACTATTGATGTCTTTTAGGTTGATGTAGGAACCAGGGCATGAGCTAGGCATGGTGGTGGGTTTGGACATCGTAGGGATGCTGGGGGGGTAATGAAATAGTCATAATGTCACTTAGATAGGTATAACATGTATTATATGATATTGAGCCACCATCAGTTTGTAATTTATATCATTACTGCTTTATGTATTTTATTAGTCTCACCTGATTTTATGTGTCAGTGTTTTGTTCTTACTCCCTATTGGAGTTTATGAGTTTTGATGTTGTTAATGGTCTTTCCCATTATTTGTATGCTTGAGGTTTATTCATGTTTGGTTATCCTCCCTAGGTGTCATGGACTCTTAATTTTAAGCCATATGAGTGCTTTTTCTTATTAGCTTGGCTGATATGGGTCTTTTGACCTTGGAAAATATCATTAGCAACCTCTTTCATTAGTGGTTGATCACCAAGATCTTTGATCGACATAAGTAATTTTTCAATTATTATTATTTATTTATTTTTATAATTATGGGTTTATATTATGATTTCATTGATAATTATTATTATATTAAAGGAATTGATTATTATTATCATCATTTTAATAGCTTTGTTGATTTTTATTAATTATTTTTATTTAATAATTTTATTGTTATTATTAATTTTTAATTGATTTAAGAATTTTTTGTTATTATTTATTTTAATATTTTGGCGTTTATTATTATATGGTCAATTCAAAATCTTTGGGTCATGGTATTTCTATTTTTTTAATTCTTCACTACAGTTTAGGGGGTATGCATGGAGATCATCATCATCGTCGTCATCGTCGTCATCATCATCATCATCATCATCATCATCATCATCATCATCATCATCATCATCATCATCATCATCATTGCATCCTTAGTTATTATGGGGTTGATTGATGCCAAATAAGTAAGACTTCACCCTTTGGAATAATGGGATTGTCCTAGTTTAAAACCCTAGGCTAGGTGCTTGGCGTAGGGAGAAATAAAAGAAACTTGATGGTGTAAAAGGGGGTGCATAGGGGTTTTGAGAGGAGAAGGTGTATAGATTTCCTTGGCTTAAGTATACACCTATATGGGTGGGGCGATATGGCATGAGCTTCAAACTACAAGAAAAAAAAAATCATAGCTCTTATCCTTAAAATCCATGATATTACCATAATAGGCTTGCAACTTATCTAGGTATGATTTATATATAATTTCATAGTGAAAATATGGTTTTATCCATTAATTTAGCCTAATTAAATTTGTTTAATCATCTTAGATTCATGTGGAAGTTGTGAGACTTCCCCTATGAATCTGTAATGGCCAAATTTGATTTAAAAACATTTTTTTCCTTGATGGGTGCTTAAGGATTATGCTAGGTCTTTGATTTTTGAATCCTTTTATTAAAATTTGTGAGAATTAAAACTGAGGTGTTATGAAAATTAGGGATCTACTCTAATATCAATCATAACTAGAACCCTTGAGCTTCCTTCAAACTATATTAACCATCATTTTAATCATAGTTCTTATTTGTTCTCTTGTATGGGCTTGTTTTCTATCGGTGGGCCTATTTTATATTGAGTCACTATTAATAATGTTTGATAGATATCATACATAGTATATTTCATAACTAATAGTGATATTTTCAAAGCCCATCTTGATTATTTGTTAATATGGGCTTGTTTTCTATTGATAATATTTGTTAAATATCATTTGTAGTAAGGGCAGAGTTTTATGAAGTTTGATGCCTTCCTTGTTTGTGATTCTATTTAAGCTTATTTTGATAAATACCATATGCAAATGAGAATGGATTTTTTGGAAGCATGATGTATTCCTAATTTATGATGCCATTTATACTTATGGAATGCCATTTAAACTCTTTGTTATGTATATCTCCTTTATGGATTTTAATGTTGATTTATAATAAATTTATTATCCATGTTGATCTTAAACCTTTATTCTAATCCTATTTGTGGAGTGCGTTTTCCTAAAAATAGTTGGGTTGTAATTATTAGTCTTAGAATATAAATTTTTTTATTCCACTTGTTACAGTGAGGATGCATTGTTTTAAGCTTTGAATTTTTATTAAGTATATGAAAATATTTATTTATATGTCGTACATGGATATTTAGAAGCCACACTAATTGTTTTTCCTATTGTGAATGATATGGGCTCCTTCTCTTGGACTTGAATGAGTTGATTTGGTTATTGTGGATTGAAGCCATTGTGTTTGACCACTTTATACCTTGATAATCCTCTTGGGTTGAGCAATATATCTAGTTAGACCTTCCTATATTATTAAATGAATTTGATAGAACCTGATTTACTAAATAAATCTTCTCTGATAAGATTCATGGATGCTTTGAGTATTGCTCAAGATGACAGGTTTGATTGGGTGAAATAGTTTTTATGTTGCCTACATTAGTTTTTTTTTTATATTTTGAGGATCATTTTCATAGGATTTATTTGGTAGCTTAGTATTTTTGCATACATATTACCTTGCTTGAGTGCTTGGTTTCCGAGACCCTCCACCAAGGTGATGAATAGGATGGTAAGGGCCACCAAATGATTGACTCATAGGGATGGTTTTGAGGGGTGTTCTCCCTACCATGTTCATCATCATCTGTTGATGCACCTAGATTTAATATAGTGGCTTGCTTCTTATCCATGCCTAGTAGTGTATGACGTTAGCATGCAAGATTGTGGTTGGCTACCCATTTTGTGTTTTGGTTCTATCTTATTACCTTATGTATCTTTGTAGCATTATTATATTAGAAAAATGATAATATTGTATATGATGTTGTTATTGGTGGCATTACTGATGATGGTGGTTAGTTTCTTGTATATTTAACCAGTTGTATTCATTTATTTGGTATGTATTTGTTTTAGATTCTATCTCTATATTGAAACCATAGTTATAACTCTATTTATGGTATGTTGTGATTTGATTTTTATATGTTGATGAATACATATTGGGATAATATAGTGATATACTTGTTAATGTGAATTAAACATGAAGTTAAAAAGAAAAAAATATATTGAAACCAAAATATCTATATTATCTCTACCCTTAAATCCAAATGAAATGAAGTTGGTATTGTCTTTGGATATCCAAAAAAATGTTTAGAGCTTTTAACTTCTCTTGATAAGGTTGTGCATATAAATTTATATTTCATCATAAATATTATCTGATGACATTCTTATGACATGGAATGCTAATTTGAAATATATACTTACCTCTTATTTATGACAATAACATGATTATATTTAACTGTATTCAAAGATATTTTTAATTTTTAAACATGTTTAGTAACATGTTAGAGCTAGGCTTAAATGAGTAGCCATATACAAAGTATGCAGCTTGCTATGTGATTAATGCATACCCCCTAGAATTATTATTATCATTATGATTCTTTATGATTTTATGGTTTCATGATTTATAATGAACTAATGAAATCTGGTGTAATTATATAAGTTAGTTATTCTTCAATATACACAGAGGTGAAATTACTACTAAATAGATGCTATATTGTGTATACTACACCTAAAAATCATGACTAACATATGGGTCTACCTTATGGATGATACATGTTTGATTCCTTTGTTATGGTTCATATTTAATATTGATTCATTTTGATTATATGATATCTCTTAACTTGTAGCATTGCTGTTGAATACATTAGCCTTAGCATGTTTATAACTTTGACTGAAAAAAATTGTTACTATTGGTTTATGCAAATAGTTTCCCCTGTTGATAAAAGAAAGGAAAACGTATTATGGTAATAGATGTTTTGATGGTTGTGATATCATTTTTAGTGAGGTTATTTATATTACATAAGAAATGAAATAAATCTTGATTAATGGATTTCAATATATGGGTCTATATTATTGGCTATGGTTCTTAACAATAAGGATAAAATAATGTCATAAAAGGTTTACACATTTTTAGTAAGTTTATTATTTCATATATTTATATTTCAACCCTTGATTAATGGAAGGTCAGTTATATTATTATTAATTCATGTATGAGACATATGGTTATTGGATTATAGGCAAATGTGTGTGCCTAAAATTTATCATATTATCTTAGCAATGAATTTCTTGGTATGCCTTATATTGTGATTACTAAACCTTACAATAATCCTTATGAATGGTAATTAATCCATAAATTAGGATGAGTATATAATATGTTGTGTGAAATTCTAATGCTATATTATGATCTATGAGCTAATATTCCTCCTTAGTAATTATTTTTAAACCATAACCCTCCTTAATGGTCACTCAAATTAATGGATGATATTAATTAAGAAATGCACTCTTGTGTGGGCATATGAATTTTAATTGAATGGTGTGAATTCCTATATTTTATTCAATAGCATGATATCATAACTAAAAGATAAGTAAATGACATATAGTCTGAAGACTCCTATGGTTGGCGTACAGGATGGTATATCTATATCATAAGAAGTAATTTGGGGTTTTTAATGCCATCTATATGTTTAATTAGTAGGATTCTTACTTGTGTGATGTCACCCACCTTGAGCTAATTATATTGTGTCTCATCTAATTTAATGATAACAAGTCATTCATTATGGAGTTATATCATGTGTGTGACCTTCATCAAGTAAGGAATGGTGGTACAATATTTCCTCAAGAAATTTGGACCATGGTATATTGATCTAATGGGGGTAGTACATGGAATGGTCCTTATTTAGGTGAATCCCAAAAGGTTATGGTGATCATTAAGCTTATGTCATGTCAGGTTTAATAGTGGTTAGAGATATCAACTTATTGATATCATGATGTGATAAAATTTGTGAAAGCAAGCTACTAAGATGTATTATTCTATTGGTGATTTATACCTCCATGCTTAAGTGTTTCACTTATCTTATAGATTAATTATTTATATATAAATGGCTAATAAGACATTATTGATATGATAAATTCCTCACTTAATTTTCTTAGCATTATCTAGTGGAATACTAGGATTTTTGGTTGATTATTATTGGCATCCTATAAATGAATGATTTATTTGATCTCTTGTATTTTCAACCATGACCACATTGGTAACTATACACTTAAGTGGGGATAAGGGTTCCTAGGTGCTCTGATAGGGAAGGTCATGGCCTTTTCATGTTTGAATGGTTACCAATATAGATCTGTATACTAATATCCTCTCAAATAACATATCATGTTAAAGAAAACATAATTATTTATGACATTTCTTAGTGGTGTATATCCCTAGGTAAACATATAAGGTAAACCAATTCATTTATTGTTTACTATTACTTTATGTAATGTTTGTTGAGATGCATTACATTGCATTAAATTTATGAAGTGGGGCCTAAAAGTTATTCTACTATGTACTCTAAAATTTAATTCGAAAAAAACATTTTGGGGTTGTTTCATATGGTATCAGATCTTGTGATTTGTGGGGTTTTCTTGAGATTTTGGCATATTTAACTCATTTTATTATATTCTTGAAAAATCTACTTGAGATTTTTTTGTTTATGCATAACTTTGGAAAAGGTTGTGTTTACATAGTATACTTTATGGTGGATTAAATAAACATAATATGAATGTGCATATTTTTGTGAAATATTATTTTATATCAGCATTCATGTGTATGTCTATAGATGGCTACATAATGCTTGTATGGATATGTTACCCTTATTCTGATTGATTTGAGACATTATATGATTTAGTGTGTATATAACCATGATTAAAATTACATATGTTGTGTGGATAATTATATGTATTATATGCTTTTAGCAGGATATTAACGGACCTTTATAAAGGTACTTAGCCTCTTGAGTGGCTTAGATAGTGCTTTGTTATGCAATCCTTAAGTGATAAACATTATCCCATTATTGAATGTTTATGTGTAAAAAGTTTGGTAAATTTATGCATAGATTTTATGAAGCTCCCTTGTATCCTTGGTTGGGTCAACCCTTCATTAATCAAGTTGTATTGGGACAAGCATCAACTACTAACTATTGACATATATAGACAAGTCAATTAGAGATTGGTGATAACTACTTCACCCTTAGAATTGAGGAAATGATGTTCAATATATACTGATTGACTTGTATGGGCAAGTAATTAGTAAATATTTAGAATAACTTGACCTTGTAAATACTGAAGGTTAGGATTAAACCTAGAGGGATGAATAGGGTGAGACTATCTAATTTACTTGGGTAAATAAACTTTTGAGTTAATTAGATAAACATGCAACATAATAACTCCCTAGAGGATGAAAGTTATTAAGTGTGCATGGAATGTTTATTCTAATCATAGGTATGTTTACATCTATGATGGCTATTTTGATCATGGATATTTTGATTTCCATGAGGATGTGATGATAACCACATATATGTTTTACATACATGGAGATGTTTGATTTGATTCTAGATAGTCATGCTTCCATGAGGATTCCTACTTGGGGCTTGACTATGTTTCAACATCCATAATAATGTCTATTGTGACATTGGATATGTCTTATATCCATGAGGATATTTATTATCAAGTTTTATTGAACTTGATGATTACGGGAAATTGTAATTCCCATTGTAGTGATATAACATTCACCTTATGCCTTGACTAATCCTGCTCTTACCCAAAGTGATGTTGTGTCAAAGCAAGCATCACCATTCAACCTATCACTTGTTAGATTAGGATAATTGGAAGAATAAGGACATAATATTGTTTTTGGAAACATGAGACAATGTCTTGGTGGCCTTTAATAGCTTTCATGAGCAATCCATTTGATGATCTTGAGGTATAATATCCTGGGAGGTCTAAGGGTGTGGCCCAAGCATGGAACACCTGGTGCGGTGAATGTGACTAATTTTTTTGGGAAAGTCGTAGAGTTTTAAGGATATCTTATTGTTATGGGTAGTTTGAACCATATATCCATGACATGTGAACATTGTTGGTAAATTTATGAAACTCATGGAGATAGATTTTAATGGCTTTGTTAGAACACAACCTTTCTTGACAGAAGGTGATTCTAATATGACATCCCTAGGAATGATCATATTTTACTATATGATGGATATTTGGTGTCATTTGGATGGAATCTTGACATTGGGTGACCCGATGGGAGTCATGGAACCTTGTGTTTCATTGTTATATGTGTTAATTGGTATGATGTCAAAGTACCTTGGCATAATTATTAGAACACCTAATTAATGTATGCATGATATATTTCATGTGGCTATTCATTGTATATAAAACTATTATGTGGCGTGTAAACTATACATTTCTTTGGGTATGTTAAATCATTTAAATTGGTATCTTAACTATACTATGTAAATGTAGTTAATGTTATGGGCTTTCACACACTCATCTTGATGTCATCATTATTTCAGGATCATTTTATATATATGATGGAATTTTGTTAACCATGGAATGTGTGAATGCTAGTAAATTACTTTTGTAGAGATCTCCCACTTCTGAACTAAATCATATTAACCTTACATGATCTACGTTTTTAAAATTACTATATTAGTATTTTATGTACATACGAGGGAATAAATGTGACCTTCTATTGTTAACATATTAATATGTGGAAATGTGGTCATAAACTACACAAGTGATTTTTTAATCCCCCTTGAAACAAACATCTATTGATTGAAATTTACTAAGATATAATGTTGTATTATTTTAGTGCAATATTGCATCACTACTTTAGTATTGATTATTTATACAAGTATGAGCTTGAGGTTGGAGAATCACTATATCCTTAATGATTTTGACTAGGTATGGGCAAATAAGTGGTGTCTCTCATAGGTTGAAAATCCAATTTTCCACTTTGCACAAGTAGCAACCTTAATTTATTTATATTGTGAACCATGTGTGTCACACATTGGCCATCGACTCTTAATGCATAATGGTCACTTGATAGATATAGCATTCCTTTAACCACCTATTAGATCTTTTGGTAAAATCACCCCTTGTGAATTTATATTGATTAAACCTTATGAATCACTAAATGGTCCTAACATTTGGACATTTATGCAAAATCGATAAGGTGGTACTTATTGAAATGCATGGATGTGTTGGATTGTAAGTGCAAACAAACTATGGTTCAAGTATTATTTTTGTTATATCTTTTAGATATATTTTGGGATAGATATTTTGGTTTTATTTGAAAGGTATAACTAGCATGTATACTTCTTTTATTCTATAAAAGAGAAACACAAGCCTTGATCATGCAGTATTAACAATTCTAGGTACCTATTTGACTCTTAAATAGAGTGATGAAAGTTGGGTGATGTCCTAAGATGGCTGATTTTGGATGGTGGTATTGGTATCCCAAGACAATTAGGTGAGCTCACATGTGTTGGAGAACATGCTATAATCCTTTGGATTGCATTCAATTCCTAGTATGGCTTCTCTGATGTTCTATGTGATTAGTGTGGGATGCTTTCCTTAACCCTAAATGGTTGATGATGTAGTGAAGTAACCAGAATACTATGTATTAGTATTTTTTGTGTAAGGACATTCTGTAATGAATATTCTTAATATTATGCATGTGAAGTAATTTTTTTAGTGGAACATTTGACTTTTAAATTGAGATTATGATTACAATCTAGTGGGATTGGATGTTTACAATTATTGACCTCATGTTGTAGGTATATGTATGTGACCCAAGTGTTTATGACCCTAGTAAAGTTTTATGTTTAGATTATTAATCTGATTTAGATAATCAATTTATAACTTCTTATTTTGTGTTTATATTTTCCCATTTTGGAGTGTCATTAGTACCCTTGTTGGGAACTGTATTAACGTAAGTGTAAGCTTCTGAGTTTTGGGACACTATTATTGTGATGTTTAATAACTTCATAAATGGTTGATAAAAATAGTGTTGTATTGAAATTAATATTTGTTTCCATGAAATTTGGTCATGACGTGACTTTGTGGCCAATTGTAGATATTGATGACCATTTCATGTAGCTCATCATAGTTTTATAAACTATCGATAAAGTGTTAAATTTGGTTATATATTATATGGAATCTAATAGTTAATGTTTGATCTAGGTAGGATATGAATGCAATTTATTCTTTGTTTGTATGTAATCTACTATAGATTCTTTACTTTGTTATCATGTCTAACTTAGATGAATAACACATTTTTTAATACAACAACACAGCCTAATGAATGGATAATTTTGAAGAGTAACAAAAAATCCCAATGATGGTTTAATTTTGAGAAGGAAACACATAATTTTGAAAACTATTTTGGCTACAACTTTGAGGAATTGGCAAGTGAGCTCTAAGGATTATACACTCGAAGGACACTCCAAAGATGCTCCAAAAGTGCTCCAAATATGCTCTGGGTGTGCTCCAAATACATACACATGATGCTACAAATAATTCTAATAATTATCCAAAGGCTTGTATAGGTGCTCCAAAGACCTCTATGGGATGCTCCAAAGATACCTGTACATACTCTAATGACAAGCTATATCCTACTGCTCTGAATAGTAATTTTGTAGATATCTATAAATAGACATTATATATTTATATGTCTTATTTTAGACATTACCATTCATGGTAATGGATTAAAATAGTTAGATTATATTTTTATCCTTTTTTGTAAATGGAATATGTATCTTAAATTTATAGTAGTTATTTTCTATCTATAGTTAGTTGAGTCAGTTTAAATGCCTTCATAGAAGAATGTGATTTGACTCTGAGATTGTCTATGTTTTGAATAAACAAATTTGGTCATTAAGCTCACCAAGATTTTATATCTTGTGAATAGATGATGAGATGTGTTTAAATAGACATCTCCTTCTAATTCCATAGAGTTTCTAATTTGAATTTGTTGAAGTTGAAGAAGTTAGATATAGATTTCAATATTTCATATTTGTATATGATCTTTTGAATGAAATAGAGATAAAAAAATTCCTCTATTTCTTAGTAATGCAATTCTTGTTCTAAGGAATGAGCAAGGGCCCAATTCTCGCCAAGGATTAGGATCAATTGGAAATTTTAGTTTAATAGAAAATAAAGTAGTTTATAATTCAGATATATTCCATTCACTGCATATTGTAATTTCTTGTTAACCATAATAGTGATTTCTTTTAATGCAGAGTGATTTTTCCAAGCAAAAAGTGATTATTTTTAAATACATGTGTGGATTTTATTTACTTAAGTGTGATTTCCTTTTCCAAAAATAAGTGTGAATTTTATTTCATGCAAGTGTGTTTCATTTACATGTAAGAGTTATTTAAATTCCATATTAGCAAATTCATTTTATGTGAGAGTGTGTTTTTAAAATCAGATTATGTTTGTTAATTCATCCCATATTCAGAATTGAGAAAAAGCTATTTAAGTGACAATAAAAAACATTTTAAGATTCTGAATATCACATTGTTCTACCCAGTTGGGCAAGTTTAGTGATGATACTATATGTGTTATGCTAGATGTTTATGTTTTGGATGTTGATAGTGTGAATGATTAACAAATAGTTTAATTTTTTCTCAAACTAGAATAAAATTTTCTTTTACTATTTTTAGGATTTATAAATCATAACAAAAGCAAAACTCTCCAATCAGTGAATCGTATAACTCCAATATCAAATGATCTCATTATAAATAGTCGTCGGACATTGCCTTGGTTGAAAATGACACCAATTTATTGATTGGTTAAATGAGAGGTATAGAGATAGCCTATAATTTTTGGAACCATTTTCAAGGGAAAAAATTTCATCAATAAGTTTTAGTGAGATCCTACATTATATTTAGATAGGTAAATACAAAAATATTTAAAAAATTCAAAAAAAAAACACAAAAAAAATCCAAAAAATATTAGATTTATGAACCACCAAGAGATTCTCAAGAATGGTTTATCTCTAAAGGATCCCAAATAAATCAAGAAGAAGAGAGGGTCCAATCCTTACTAGAAAGATTAGGTAGTGAAATAAAGGCACTAAAAAGCTATTTTTTTAATTCCTTTCCTGAACAAGGTTCATCCTCAAAAATAAATCCCACAAGAATGATCTTAATTTGAACATCTTGTCCTATACGGAGAAATGATCCTAAAAATAGTCTTTCTAGAATATTTTATCCATAAGATTTCAAATAAGAATAACTAATTGAATATTATCCTCTTGAGATAAACCATAGAACAAGCATACAAGATGTAAATTTAGATTATATTGATAACCAAAGTTAGGAAGAAGACATGGGAGATGAACATGCACATATGGAAATCCATAACCATCAACTCTAAAAAAATAGAACTTTCTCTTATCCATTCAAGCTAGGTCCTAATGATAGAACTTCCATGATTTTTTTTTCCATCCATTTTACCTACTTTTAGAGTCAAATCCTCAGAGGATCCACATTAGTTTCTCTTTAATTTTCAAGTTATCTACTAGACTTATGGTTATGTCACAGATAAGCAAAAGTTGAAATTATTCCCATCATCACTCAAGGATGAAACCATGACATGGTTCATGTGACTTAAGGGTAATTCCATAACCACTTAGGATGAAATAGAAATTGCATTGTTAGACAAATATCAGGATTATTGTAGAGTTAGAGAATGAAAGAGAGACATTTTCAACATCAATAAAAATGAAGATGAAACCTTAGAAGATTACCTTGAAGTATTTATATTCACTCATATTTTATCAAATCACTAAGGAGGTTATTAAAAAAATATTTCTAAAAGAGGTAGATGATAATACAAGATATGATTTAAACCTCATGGGAAAGGGTGACATTGATAATTTAACCTTTCTTGAAATTTTAGCATTGTGTAGCAATTATTGCAGAATATGACCTAGTATAAGGAAATCAAGATTAGGAAAATCACCTGAAGCTAGGCATGTAATGGAATAATTTTACAATTTCAAGACAAAAATTATAGTGAAATTGACATCTACTTTAGATGGCCTCAAATAAAAATCCAACACTACCAATTTTGAATATTTTTCAATCTATTGTCTTAGATGCATACTCAAACATGTAGTAAAAGATCACTCCTTACACAAAATAAAGGTATATATTATTTTTGATATATATCATGATACCAAAAATTAAAAACAACTTTATTATTTAAGAAATCACATACTATTAAGGAATTAAATTTCATTCAAAGACAAGGAAAGCAATACTCTAGGCCTCAAAATTAGTTTAATCCTAGATTTCCTCCTAATCCATGGATGACACCATGCACTGGATAAGTCATACCACTAATCTGAGGACCACCATAACCAAAACCATGGGGTAGTCAAGAAAGGGTACCAAAAATATGGGAAATGCCTCTAATTTAACCTTGGCCATAACAACATAATCAACAACCACATTGGGTATAGTAGCCACAACCTCAATGGTCAAATAAATAATATCAAACATAAAGAATATTTCCTCCATAATAATCCTTAATACCTCCACAACCTCATCCACCATTAGTTGAGAAGCAGGTTAAATAACCATAGTTTGCTTCTCAACTAATAGAAAATTGAAAAAAAAAGTCAAAATGTATCTATCTATGGAGATGATCAAGAAGGAACATTGAAAGTCATTCAACTGAATGCAACAATATTCAATTTTGATTAGGAAAGGTAGTGGGAGATACACCAATTACCATAACTAAAATTTCCAATGATGACAACAAGTATGAGACACTTATAGTCCAATAACTAGTTGAAGAAAAGGTAGAAGCCATAACCACATCAAACCCAATTCAAGATCCCCATGTTGTTCTATTTTCTTAGAGACTTAAGGAAGATAAACATAGGGAAGATTCTAAATTGTTGCATGGATTAAAAGAAATAAAAATTGAAATTTCACTATTAAGGGACATTAAAGACATTTCTGAGCTAAATTAAATCATCAAAGGATTATGAATCAAAGCACAAAGAAGAAAGAAGTAGAATCCCAAAATAATTTAGGTAATTAGAAAAATTACCAATCAATTAGTAGGAAACATACTATTTTATAAATATGGAGATATAAAAAGTCCTATGATGACTATGACAATTGGGAAAAAATACATTCCAAAGGTAGTGGTATATCTAGGTGCTTCCATGAACATAATGACTATCAACACAATATAATCTTTATCTCTCATAGGGATTCAACATAACACAATAATGTTGCAAATGGTAGATCAATCCACTATTACCCTTGAATGAACCATAGAGAATGTACCAGTCACCATTGAATATTGGGAATACCATTTTGATTTCATGATCATCTGACCTAAACCAAAGAGGTTAGGGTATCCAATCATCCTTGGTAGACCTTGGTTATCTATAGTTACATCAAGAATTGACTATAGAACTAGAAACATGACCATTTCTAATGGAATTCATGCTAAATAGATATCTCTTTATCCAACTAATAGACCTTTAATGGGTTTTTTTGATCAAATATGGGTTGACCGACCCAAAAAAAACTAGACTAGCATGTCTTCCTTATTAATGGTCACCATCAAAGAGCATGCCAAAGTATTTTGAGAATAAATAATAGAAGATTTAGAACAAGAGATCTTAGCCCCAAAGTCCAATGATTTTGCTCTAAAGTCTAACATTGTACCTACAAAATATGATGATTTTATTCTTGAGTCTAATAGTTTTTCTCTAAATTCTAAAGGTTTAGTTTTGAATACTAATAACTTAGCTCTAAATATTAGTGACTTAGCTCCAAAGACTCATGGCTTAGATCTGAAGACTGGAAGCTATGCTCTAAGAACTCATATCTATGCTCTAAAGATGAAAAATCATGAATGGGAAGAATCTTCCTCCATCATTGGTAATCAAGATAATTCCATTATAACAATAAACATGTTATCCAGTCCATAAGACATTCAACAAGCTGTAGCTAATTCGGCTCAAAATGGGTAGAATTCATTTCTTACATGATTTTCATTATCCATTAACCAATATGATTTCCACAAGTGAAACCTTTTACAAAGATGTAGCCACACTTCACATGTTACTACCACACATATGTCTATTGAATTATTTTATGAGTGAATAGAAACAATTGAATTCCATTACTCTAAGCACTAATAGATTGTAGTTCAACCAACTAAATTATTAACTATTAATAGTTGGTTAACTGACAAATAGGAAAGAAAACTATTAGATATCTTGGTAAAACATACAAAATCTTTTGATTGGGATTAAAGTAACATGAAATAAATGCATCCTAGTGTTTTCACACATCACATCTATACTAAAAATGTTAGACTGGTAAGATAACCACAATAAAGGATTAATCCAACTTTGAAAGAAATTGTCAAGAGGGAAATAGAAAAACTATGAGATGTTTGTTTTATCTATCCTATTTATGATAGATAATGGGTTTAAACCCTAGTTATTATGCCTAAAAGTAATGGGAAATGGATATTTTGTGTAGATGATAGAGAATTTAACAAATCCACCATGAGAGACTATTTTATATTACTTTTCATTGATCAAGTTTTGGACATTTTGGTAGGAAAAAATATTTTTATTTCTTAGATGGATTCAATGGATATAATAAAATTTAATAGAACCTAAATATCAAGACAAAATAAAAACATTTACCTACCCCTAGGGCAACATATGTATATACAATCCTTTCTTTTTGTTATGCAATGCACTTGCTACTTTTCAGAGAGTAATGTTAGAAATCTTTTCTGATCTTACAAATAATTATGTGGAAGTGTACATGGATGATTTCACTATCCATGGTACTACATTAGATGAAACTTTGAATTACTTAGATAAAGTTATAATTAGATGTGAATATCACCAGGTATTATTTAGTCTTGAGAAATGCATCATAATGGATGATGAAGGCATTGTCTTAGGACATCATACATCTTCTCAAGGAATAAAGGTAGATCCTAAAAAGATGGAGATAATTTATAACCTCTCCACTTCACAAACGAAAATTAATGTTCAATTTTCTTTCATGTAGGATATTAAAAAAGATTCATTGAAGATTTTAATAAGATAGTTTCCCCTATGTTTTCTTTATTAACAAAATATAGTGAATTTGTATGGGCTAACAAATATAAATAAGCCTTTTAGACATTAAGTATAAACTCATGACTACTCCAGTATTGAAAGGACCTAATTGAGAAAAAAAAATTCATGTTTATATTGACGCTTCTAATATTGCATTAGGAATAGTCTTAAGACAACCAGATGAGGATGGAAAGATCCATGCCATTTACCATATCATAAAGAACCTTACCCCCACTAAGAAGAAATACACTAATATAGAAAAAGAGTTTCTTGTTTTTATCTAGGCTATAAAAAAAATTATGCATTACATTACTGGTTATCATATATTCAACTATACATATCATTCGACAATTAAGTACTTAATGAATAAACTAGTAGTAGGTGAAAAAATAATTAGATGGCTCCTGCTGCTACATGAATTTGACATAATTATCATAGACAAACTAAGGAAGTATAATGTTGTTTCTTATTTTTTATCTAGATTTATCACTATAGGTGAAAATGAACCTTTGGAGGACTCTTTTCTAGATTCATGGATATTTTCGATATCCACGTACTTCCCATGCTTTAATGACATGGCAAGTTACTAGTTCTCATTTTAAATGATTTAAAGGTATGCAATTTAAAATTGGATTTGATCATATACTTCAGAGGCGTGTTAGAGATGATGAGGTGTATGACATCATCAAAGCATGTCATAGTGAACTAAGAGGAGGACATTATTAAGCAAAGAGGACTATTCATAATATCCTTACTATAAGTTACTACTATCCATCTCTTCACAAGTCTATCAAAGGGTATGTATGGAAATGTGATCTTTGCCAAAGGATGGGTAAGCCTAATTTTTCTTTTGAAATGCCTCTTCATCCTCAAATAAGTTTATAACCATTTGAAAAATGGTGTTTAAAATTGATTGGGCCAATCAACCCACCATTTAAAGGGAAATATTATCTATTTATATGGATTGATTTTATTACTATGTGGGCTAAACTATAGGCACTCACATTTACTATGGAAGAAATGGTTGTTGATTTTATATATCATAAGATCATGTTGTGATTTAGATCTCCTAGATGTATTGTTTTAGATCAACGACCCTAATTCATTTCCAACATGATCAGAGATTTTACAGAGTTATATCAGATCAATCATAGAAAATGTTCACCATATCATCCCCAATCCAATGGGAAAGTAGAAGTCACCAATAGAAAGATGGAAAAAATCATAACCAAGATTATGAATAGGATTAGAAAAGATTGTGCATAAAATTTACCTGAAGTAGTGTGGGCATATAATACAACCTAGAAGTTAACTAAATAATTTTCTCCATATGAACATGTGTATGAAATGAAACCTTTGCTACCTATATAGTTTAATTTTTAAAAATTAAAGACAATAACTAACATGGGAATAGATCTTGATGAAACACAAAAATAAACTATAATACAACTAAATGGGTTGGATGAACTGAGAATGAATGAACTCATTCAAACCAAAATGATCCAAAAATAGAGAAAGTAATGTCTTGATACTCATATCAGATAAAGATAGTTTTGACAGGGTGATTGGGTAGTACTATTTGATTTTAAATTCTATAATTTCAAAGGTAAGATAAGGATAAGATGGTTCGGACCATACCTAATCAAAACCATTTTCAGCAATGGCTTTGTCCATCTTCAACCCTTTGATGGTGACTAAAGGACACATTTTGACAATGGTCACAATCTTAAGGTGTATAGAAAACTCCTTAAGAAGGAAGAGTTTATTGAGTAGAACCAAGATAAATTTGACCTCGTGGAATAACTTGGTTCTTCCATTAAAGACAACTAATATTCAAAGCAAACATATAATAAATGAGGAGTGTTGAAAACCAACAAATGGAGGTTCTCCTCCCTTCAAAATAAAAAATTAAAAAATATAAAAAGTAAAAATATAAAAAATAAAATATAAAAATACTAAAAGGTGAAAACTAGTAAATGACACTTTTCAGAAGAAATTTTTTTTACAATAAAAGAAGTTGTTTTCAATTAGTTTATCTTTTCAGATTTGTTTATCCCTGTAGGACATATTGAATATTTTGAAGATACACATAAATTTTTACAAGTTACAAGTGTATTTATTTCTCAAAAATATTAGGAATTGTTTTTTTTTTATGCATGTATGTGTAGTCATTAGGCAATCAACACTTCTCACATGGACACATTTTGGTAAAGTCACGTGGGTATGACAAATCAACAACATAGTCATAAAAATACATAATTTGATGTGATTGTGTTCTCAAATTAACTCGTATAATAGATTTGATTTGGTGATGTTTCCCAATGGTCTTTTCAAACAAGATAAATGTGACTAAGTTTTAAATAAAGGGTCTTTCAAAAAGTTTTAGTATGATACGTAATACATTATGATAATTTTTCTTAATACTTCCAATAATGAACTTCATGTCACATCATTAAGACTTTCTTGGATTAAACACCTTCCCATTATATCTCACATGTTCTAAAGAGATAGCCATAACTTTCACCATAATTATTGTCATAATAACATCATATAACCTATTTTACTATTCGTTATTTCATTTGTGCTACCATCAATTTTTGTGTCATATCCCTAACTTAGTGCTTCTTCTATTTCCTATGAAAATTCAAGCTTTGTAATTTTACAATATACTCAGATTTGAAATTAAATATTGCTTGCTCTAAACATGGGTGGGAGAAAGAAAAAGAATGAACCGGAATCCTATGATGCATTACTGCAAGATGAAGTAGCTAGAGACATTTTTGAATCTACAAGTCGGTTGAATTTCTTAAAAATGTTACAAGGATTACATAAATAATTTGTGCAATAATTATATGAGAATTTTAATGAAGATAATTATATTATTAAAGGGAATAAAATTATAGTCAATCCCTTTATAATTAGTGCTCTATCTGGGATTCCTGAGATAGGGGTCATTTCTATTGAAAACGAATTTTTTTAATCTAATTTATACGTTTGTTAAAGCAAATGAGACACACCACAGACTGGTCAAATCCTACTAAGGAGTTGTCAAGGGAATTATGAGAGAAAGTCTTCCTCAACCCTAGCAAAATGTTGTTTTCTATAAAATGAAATACATCACTTGTGATGGATAGTTTATAATTTTGGATGGAGATGTTATGAGACTCCTTCTTCACTTGAGGAAAGGAGCTATTTGAGATGAATAAAATATCAATATTCCCTCATTCCATCACAATGCTCTAATTAATGTTTCTTATAAATAATATGAGGTACAGGTTCTACCCACCATCATGGGTTGGTTAGACTCATTTATCACTATTATTTTCTCAATAAACCAAGGGGTGAAAAGGCTTGGCCCTCTTTCCTCCAAAAGTTCTCTATTTCTTACCAGGAAGACACCATGCCCTAACTTTCCTCCTTCCACTATAGTCTAGATTGAAGCACCCACTATTAATATTTTAGAATGACCATCTTTACCATCTTTGGTTTTGAAGATACTACACAAATGATCAAAGTGACAAATGAGGATTTCTTTGAATCCCTGTCATCCTCTTCCAACTAAGCTCTAACATAGTTACCAAATTATTTTGAAGGAGGAAGAAGAAGATTTCAAATCCATGAAGACTTTAGGAAGCCTAAGATCCCCTATTGATGTTACAAATATTGAACTAGTTATTGTAGAGAAACACTTGAAATAGTAAATTGTATTCATAGAAGGAACCCTAGCAGAAGAAATTATACCTAAAGAAGTAAAGCACCAGGTGCCCTCTATTGATGATAAGGGTAAGACAACATTGATTGAAGAAGGTCCATATTCTCCACATTATATCAATTAATAAAAATAATTACAACATGCCATGGCTTTATCATGCCATAAGGAAAAAATTAGACTACAATAAGCAGAGTTAGATATTCTCCATTCAACATTGAAAGGTAAGGATTTGATGATTTAGAATTTGGGACAACATTGGGAAGAATATGTTCTTAGAGTTAGTGAACAAGAAGTAATTATTAATAAATATAAGCTGAATAGATGAGGGTTAATAATGTAATGTTTTCACAAACCCAAAAATTGAGTAATTTATAGAATTCTCTTGCTATCGAGGACACTTAGATTACTAATTTATAAAATGCCAATGTTGACAAGTGCAATTAGATTAATAATATGAGACAAAGTATTTCTAATAAAAATGAAATAATTTCCCAACATAATAATAGAATAATATATCTCAAAACTTAGATTTATGAGTTACAATCCTCTATTTGGTCCATGTAAAGAGAAACATGAGAAATTATAATTCAAACAAAGGGACCAACAAGAGTTGTTACCTCTTTCCCTATTTCATTACATGAAATAATCTCTATCTAGCATAACACCTAAAATAAAATAAAAAAATTGAAATATGAAAATGATAAACTTAAGTAGGAATCTTAGAAGCAATTGGTTGAATCCCAACAACAATTGTATAAAGCACAGGCTTCTATCCAACACATTTATGTTATTTTTGATAAAATATTAGCATGCAAGAAACTTTCATTAGTTTATGTTATTTTTCTACATGAATAGTTTTATAAATAGTAGATTCAGTTAATTTTCCTTGGTTTTTCACATATCATTAAAGATGTGAATGTAATTATGGATATTTTTATAAAGAGCACTGAATAAATGTAGGATTTCATGTTTGAGTTCTATACTGTCAATTTATTGTTAGGATATCAATTTCATTTTTTGATAAATTTATTTTTTGGAGAGACATAATTGCATGCCTTTCTTTCCAATATGAGAAACCAAATGGCATGGTAACAAGAAAATAATAGATTAATAGAATTACAAAGCACCAATGGGTTATGCATGAGACCATAATTTTTAGAAGCAAACAAACTTATTTCTGATTTTCAACCACTATATAATATTTATATAAAGAACACGTATTATGAGATATTTTTATCTAATATTGTTGCTTTTAGAACTTTTCTAAGCTACCATTCTATGAATGTTATCAATGTTAGTCTTACCAAGAGAGTAAGATTCCCTATTGAGTTCAAGCACAGGGAACTTCTCAGCTCCATCAATATTTGGAGTCTAAGAAGAGCCAAAGTAATTTACCATATAATCAATTGGATCTTGAAGGAAATAGGTTCAGATGTCTAGATTGGGATGAGGTTTGGGCCTCATATCATTTTTTATCTTTTATCTCCATTGTAGGGTTCAAGTTGTCAAGTAGAATCTAAATTTCAATCCTAGTTGCATACAATTATAAGAGATTTTGGATTCTTTCCAAAGGGCCATCATGACTTGGACCATATTTTTTAATTTATGATTTGAGTTAGTGGTTAGAATTAAGAGATTTGGATTAAGGATTAGTCACCCCACTTCTTTTCAAGAGGACTTGCAAAAGGTAAAGTGTGGGGAGGAAATGATGATCATTTCATATAACTCATCATAGTTATATAAATTATCCATAATGTGTTGTCTTTGGTTATATATTATATTGCATCTATTAGTAAAATTTTGATCAAATTAAGATATGAATGCAATTTTTTCTTCACTTATATGTAATTTATTATTGTTTCTTTATGTTTTTATTGTGTCTAACATGTATGAATAACATAATTTTGAGTATATCAACTCATACCAATGATGGGGTAATTTTAAAGAACAACATATCCCAATGATGGGGTAATTTTGAGAAAGCAACACATAATTTTGACTACAATTTTTAGGATTCATCAAGCAAGCTCCAATGATTGAACACTCTGAAGACATTCCAAATATGTTTCGTAAGTGCTCTGAGGATGCTCTAGGTTTACATAAAAGACATAGATTGGGTGTTTTGAAGAAGTCTAAGAATAATTTGAAGACTTGTACAAGGTGCTCTGAAGACTTGTGTAGGATGCTTTGAAGATACTTGGAGAAGCTCTGAGGACCAGTTGGATCCTGCTACTTAGAATAGTAAATTCGTGGATATATATAAATAGACTTTCTATATTTAGATGTCTTATTTAGGAAATTACAATTGATGATAAGGTTTTAAAATAGTTTATATATATTTATATATTTATTTTGGAAACTAGATATGTATCTTCAATGTAGATTAATTATTTTTTGTCTATAATTAGTTGAGTTGGTTCTAATGTCTTCTTAGAAGCTTGGGATATGACTCTTAAATTTTTTATATTTTGAATAAATAGATCTAGGAATTAAGAACACCAATATTTTGTATCTTTCAAATAGATGCATATATGTGTTAAAATACACATCTCCATCTCATTTCAGAGAGCTTCTAGTTTGGAGTTGTTAAAGTAGAAGAATTTAGAAATAGATTTAAAAATTTCATATTGGTATATGTTCTTTTGAATGAAATAAAGATCAACATTTTAATTTATTTATGAGTAAAGTAATTATTTTTCTGAGGAAGGATCAAGAGCCCACTTCTCTCCAACGATAATGATCAATTGGTACTTTTTATTTTACTAGTTTAGAAAGCATTTCTTAATTCACTATATATTTCATTCACTACAGATTGTAATTTCCTTTTAACCATAATAGTGATTTCTTTTAATGAAGAGTGATTTCTCCAATCAAAGTGTGATTACTTTTAATTACAAGTGTGGATTTTATTTTTTGAAGGAAGCATGATTTATTTTTCCAAAAATAAGTGTGAGTTTTCTTTCATGCAGGATTGTTTCATTTACATGCAAGATTTATTTCAATTCAATATAAGCATATTCCTTTTATGCAAGAGTGTGTTTTTCAAATTAGATTAAGTTTGTTAATTCATCCCATGTTTAGAATTTATCAAAAGCTATTTAAGTGACAATAAATATCATTTTCAAATTCTAAGTATCCCGTTATCCTACCTAGATGGGCATGTTAAGTGAGGACACTATATTTCTTATGCCATAGTTTTAAGTTTTGGATGTTGATAGTGTGAATGATTAACAAATAGTTTAAATTTATTTTTTTGCAAACTAGAATTAGAGTTTATTTTAATTATTTCAAGATTTATAAAACACAAAGTAGGTAAAACCACCCAATAAATGAACTATACAACTCCAATGTCAAATGGTCTCATTGTAAACAACCATCAGACACTACTCAAGTTGAAAATGACAATAATCCATTGATTAGTTCAATGAGAGATATAATGATAGCCTATCAAATAAAAATTTATAACTTACTTTAGCATGTTTTTATCATAATTAGACTAATGAATGTTGATTTTCATTTTATTTCATATGGTTGATATATGCGACATCTCAAGTAGATATTATGATTATGCTCTATTACAGTTGATGTGCATGGTGGATTCATTTTATCTTGATAGATATACTATTTGTAGTGGATTTATGTTGTCTTATATATATGTTTATTTAGTTTAGTTATGTTATAATATGTTATTGATTTATCATGTTTCATTCATGTAGGGTGACAATGGTTATTCTTAGAGCTATTGGTCATGTTCACAGGGCATATTCAGGGTCATGGTTATCAGGATTGACTCTGGTTCCTTTTGTATCTATAGATAGCTATGCTTAATTTATTATTTATGTATAATGATTCTTTCTAAATTTTTATAATTTTATGAACATCATTCAGACATTGTTTTTCTCTAATTTTGTGGATGCAGGAACTAGGCCATGAGATAGGCTCGGTGGTTGGTTTGGACATCTAGGGTATACTCGAGGGGTGATTGAGAAGTAAAAAGTCACTTAAATATGTATAACATGTATGGCATAATACTAATATACTATCATTATATTTTTATTACATTATTCCTTTTGTTCTTTTATTAGTCTCACCCTGTTTTCAGTGTGTATGTTTTTTCTTGTTCCCTCTTGGGATTATCAAGTTGATATTGTTAATTTATCTTGCATATTCCTCATGTGTCTGAGGTTTTATCTTCATGTTTTGCTAATATTCCTGGTTTTCATGAACACTTGATGATTAAGACATAAGGAAGTGGATTGTCTTATTGGCCTATTATGTTATTGGTTCAGCTAGACCATGTATGGGTTTCTTGACCTTGGTAAATGATTTACCCTCTTCATGGGAATTTGACTACTATGGATTTTGATTGACTCAATGATTTTATTAGACATTACTATTAGTAACTAATTTAATAATTATGTTTTTATTATTATTTCAATTGAGTTATGTTTCCTGTTAATTATTTATTTTAATGATTTTATTAATTAATATTTATTTAACAATTTTGTTGTTATTACTTATTTTAATATTTTGTTGATTATTAATTTTGTGGATTCACTTATGGAATCTCGCTGATCATTATTATTTAACCATTATGATTTTTATTAATTATTATTATTATCTCTATGAATTTTGTTGTTTATTATTACATCATATTGACTTAAGGGGTTTTCATTATTTTTATAGATTATTATTTTTTATCTAGTGGTTTGGGGAGTACATTGAGGTTGGGAGGGGGCGTGGGGGGGGGGGGGGGGAAGTGTTGGGGTTTGATTTATGCCCCTTGGAGGAGAGGGTGTTCTTTGAATGCATATGCATGAAAATAAGTAAAACATGGTATTCCCCCCTTTATTTGCAATCAATGTTAGAAATATCCATATACTCTGATTGGCAAATAAATAACAAAATGTATGAAGGAAACAATGTTTAATCTTCAATGTAAGATCGAATGTTTGGTGGATTTTTTTTTTTTTTTTGCTTGGGAGTTATGTATGGAATTTTTGTTATTCGGATCTCTTATTACTCTATGAAGAGTGGGCGAGTGTTAAACCATGGAGGGACATGATAAGGTTGAAGGAGATGGTGCTAAGGTAGGGTAGGGGAGAGGAGTATGTGAGTTGTGGCTTGTTAGGGCCTACACTAGGGAATTTTTTAGGGATCATTTTGATTAAAGAATAGACCACTTGAAAAGAAGCCAAAACTCTTACCTAAAATACCATAATTTGATGCATGGTAGACTGCATATTTTTGTATGATTTATGTTCTTTTTATAATGTAAATATGGAAACTGAATTAATTTTCCCCAATGAAATTTGTTGAATCATTTTAGATTCATGGGGACATCGTGAGACTTCCCTTATGAATTTATAATGGCTAAATTAGATTTAAATTTGAATTTATCCTTGTTGGGTGATTAAGGATTGTGTTGGGCCTTTGTTTTTGAGGATTTTTTTAATTAAAAATGGTGAGAATTAAAACAAAGAGTCTCTACAAATTAGGGATTTGCTCTAAGTTCAAGCATAACTAGAACCCTCACACTACCTCCAAACTATCTTAAGAATCACTTTAATCATAATGATTATTTGGTATCTTGTATGGGCATGTTTTCTATTGGTAGGGCTATTTTATTTTGAATCACTATTGATAACATTTAATGGATATCATATGTGGTCTGCTGCATAACTAGAAATGCTAATTTTGATGACCAATTAGGGTTATTAATATGTGTTTTTTTTTTAATAATGTTTTTGTTAGATATCATATGTAAATGAGGCAAGAATTTTTATGAAGCTTTATGCCTTCCTTATAGGTGATTCTATTTAATCTTGTTTTGCTAAATACCATATATAAATTATTATTTTTTGAAACTTTGATGACTTCCTAATTTATTACTCCTTCCATGCTTTAGGAATCCTTTGCAGTTACTTGATACCATACCCTCTACTATGCATATCACATTTCCATATATTAGGATTGATTTATAATAAAATTTATTTAAACATGTTGATTATGAATCTCTATTCTACTGCTATTGTTGGAGTGGGTTTTTATTTAAACTTATTGGGCTATATTTATTAGTCTTGCATTGTACTTGTTTTATTCCACTTTGATGGAATCAAGTTAAATTATTATTTTGTTTTTTGATTTGTTCAAATATTTGAAGGAATTAGATTTTGGCTAGACAAGGTCATTTATAAGCTAACCCAAGTTTATTTTTTTTAATTGAATGGCATGTTGTTTGCTTTTTTGACTTGATTGATTTATTTTGGCTATTGTGGGTTAATCCCATTATGTTTAAACAATTTATACTCGAGCAAGCCCCTTGGGATGAGCAATAGAATTTGGTTATACTTTCCAGTCTTATTAAAACGATATAATAGATCATAATTTATGATGTAAAGCATCATCTATAAATATTCAATTGTGTGCCTTGGGAATTTCTTAGGTCAAGTAATTCAATAGAGTGTTATGGTTTTATGTTGACTAAATTGCCTCTTTTATCTTTCATTGACTATTATATAAATATTTACTAGTCTCTCATGACCATTTACATGCCTCTTATCTCATCTGAGTACCCATTTGCCAAAACCATCCACCAAGATGATGGTTGGGGTGGTAAGGGCCACCAATGGTTGGGCTTATAGGGTTGGTTTTGAGGGTTTTTCTCCTTATAGTATTTGTCTTTCTCTATTGATGCACCTAGATTTTGTATGGTTTCTTGTCTCTTGTCGATGCCTATTGGTGTATGATTTTGGCATGATATATTGGGGTTGGCAACCCATTTTTTTTTCATTTTCTTACTTTATGCAGTCTTTTAGAATTATTATGCTAGAATGAATATTATCAGATATGATGTTATCTATGGCATATTTTGAAGATCATGGCTGGGATATTATATATTTAACTACCTACATTCATTTATTTGGTATGCATTTATGTTAGATTTTATCTCTATATTGAAACCATAGCTATAATGCCAATTTTAGTATATTATGCTTGATTCTTATATGTTGATGAATACATATTGGGATGAGGATTTAATAATCTATGGAAAAATATAATGTTTACACTCGGATATATGATTAAATAATACACCTTGGTTACAAGTTATGAGAATATGACATTCTCCTTTGGTCACTCATGATAACAACTAAAATTACTTAAGCATGGAATCTTGTGTGGGTATAAGGATGTTCATTATTTGTCTTCATTGCTTATGTTTCCCTTAATACAATTTAATTTAACCAAAAGACAAATAAATAACATTTCATGTAATGACCCCGAAGAACTTTGGATTATGGTATAGTGATCTAATGGTGGGTAGAATAAGGATTGACCCTTTACTCAGATGAATCCCAAAATATTGTGGTAACTCAATAGCCTGATGTTTTAGATTTAGTAGTGGGTTAGAGATATTTTCTTGGTGATCTCCTGATGTGATAATATTTTCCTAAGAAAGATAGCAAGATGAATTCTTATGTTTGGTCATTTTGACATCTATGCTTAAATCTCACACTTATATTTATCTTATTTGCATTATTATAAAATAGCTATCAAGTCATTATTGATATGCTTGATTCCATTCTTAATATTCATAGCATTGTCTAATGGAATAAACAAGATGATAATTGTAATATTATTGGCATCAGAGGCATGCATGAATTATGCAATCTCTTGGGCTATCAAACCATGATCGTATGGATAACTAGACACATCAGAGGGGTAACAACACCTAGATGGTATGATAGAGAGAATTAGTGCCTAATCAATGTTTAGAAGATATTAGTATGGATATGCATACAAATACCCTCTCAAAAAACATTTCATTATAAGGAAAACATACTCCTCTATGGCATTTATTAGTGGAGTTATCCTTAGGTGAGCATAAAAGATGAACTGATCTAGTTATTGGTTATTATTGAAAGAATGAGTAGGAGATACATAGGATTCATAGGATCAATCCAGGAGAAAGAACCCACAAAAAATAACTTGCAAATAATATCAGAGAATAAATAAATCTGTCACACCTAAAAAATAGGTGATAATCCACAAAATTCTCTGAATTCTCTCAATAATCTCTCATTTATTTCTCATATAATGCAAAGTATTTATAATACAAATAGTTTGTTTCATGTTAAAAAAATATTTGTAATGATTAAAAAATAGAGAAAACAAACTATTTGTTTTCTCATACTACGAACAAATATATTGTTGAGAGATTCTCAAAAATAAAATAAATTAACTAAGGTAAATAAAATTAACCCTCGGTAATAAATAACTTACCCTATTAACCCTAGGTAAGCTTAAATATGCATTATTCCAACACTTGCCCTTAAGCAAAACATAGGGAGAATGACAAATAAGGATGGGTCCCAGCTACAAGGCCTGATAAGGTACCCATGTACAAACCAATCAAAATATATGAAAAACAAAGGAAGGAAGGACTTCATGGGAAATCCCCCCCAAGGACAACTTACTTCACCCCAAGCATCACTCACAACTGAAGATAACGAGGAGAAGCCAAAGGTTTAGTGAAGATGTCAACAATCTACTCAGCTATAGGCACAAACTCCAAAGAAAGAACTCCATCCTGAATAAGATGTCGAATGAAGTGCATGTGAATCTCAATGTGTTTTGTCCACTGATGCTCAATAGGATTGCGTGAAATAGCAATCACACTTTGGTTAACACACCAAAGAGTAGTAGGACCCTGCTATGTGAAGCCAAACTCTCCAAGCAACTGTCAAAGCCAAAGTATCTCCTGACTAGCTTTAACAGCACCTCGATACTTAGCCTCAGTAGAGGACAATGCAATAATAGTGTACTTTTTGCATGCCCAAGAAACTGGACTTGAACCAAGTGTGAAAGCAAATCCACAAGTGGACTTGCGAGTGTCAACATCACCAGCCCAATTAAAGTCAGTGTATCCAACAAGCTATGTAGAACTCTGTGGTGTATAATGTATACCAAAGTGAGTGGTGCCTCGAATGTAGTGCAAAATATGCTTGGCTGCTTGCCAATGACTCTCATGAGGCTCATGTGAGAATCGAGAGATAAGGTTCATAGCAAATGTGATGTCAGGATGGGTATGAGTCAGGTATAAAAGACTACCTACAAGTTGCCTATATAAAGTGGAATCAACATGAGGAGTCGTAAAAGTGGTAGACAACACAATACCTGACTGATATGGAGTGGGTACAGACTTACCAAATCGATGAAGAAGATCTGTCGCATACTTCTGCTGTCCAATAGAGATGCCCTCAGAAGACTAAAAAACTTGAAGACCAAGAAAATAATGTAGAAGTCCCAGATCTGTCATATCAAACCTATCTGCCAACTTGTCCTTGATGTCATGTATCAAGGAATCTGAACTGCTAGTGAGGATGAGATCATCAACATACAAAACCAAAATGACAAGCTCCTCACCTTGCTTTAAGATGTATACATTATGATCTAACTCATAATGAATAAAACCAAAACTCAAAAGAAAACTATCCATCTTCTCGTACCAAGCTCTAGGAGCTTGTTTGAGGCCATAAAGAGAATGACGGAGTCTACAAACCAATGATGAGTCCTCCACAAATCTTAGAGGTTGCTCCATATAGATGTCCTCATGGAGATCACCATGCAAGAAAGCACTCTTCACATCCATCTAAAAAATTGACCAAGAATGTGAAGCAAAAAGAGAGAGTACAAGCTGAATAGAATCCGTCTCAGCTACAGGGGCAAAGGTCTCAGAGTAATCAACCCCTTCAACCTGTGAAAAACCCTTAGCTACTAATCTAGCTTTGTACTTATCTACTGATCCATCTGCAACATATTTGGTCCTATAGATCTATTTACATTTTACAAGTTTTCTTCCCTTAGGAAGAGGGACAAGATCCCAAGTACCATTCTTCATCAATGAAGAATACTCATCATACATAGCAACATCCCACTCAGGTATACCAATAGCCTTAGAAAATAACATTGGATCATATGTATAAGCTTGTCCTAAAAGGGCAACACCAGATGTCTATGAGCAAGTGCGATGAGAATCAGATGGATCACCAACAAAAGAACCAGTTGCCTATAGAGTTCTCTTTACCCACTTGGGCAAAGGTGGTGAAGAAGATGGCTGTGGTGGCTAAACAAGTGCAACATCATCATCATCATCATCAATAGAAAGTAGATCCTCACTATCCTTAGTAGAAGGAGGGGGAGAAGAAGAATTAGATGTACACTCTTGTGGAGTGGGTAGCTCATCAACCTGAACATCCCGTCAAAAAAACACATCATGTGTGATAGGATCAAAAAGATGGTAGGCTTTTACATCTTCACAATAACCAACAAAAATGAGTGGTTGGCTTTTCTTCTCCAATGCTTTACATTTGTCATTTTTAGTGGTGAATGCTGCAGGTGTCATTTCAAAAAAAAATTTCCATAAGCCCTTTGATTGAAGGAGTTGTTGAATTTTCAACTTCCAAACATGGTAATTTGTAGAATTTAGAGGTTCAAACAATGACTCACACAATAAAAAAGGCCAAAATGACTCACACATGTGAGAGAATAGTTGAATAATCTTTGGCTTATCAGAAATAAACTCTTTTCTAGCAAGGCATGGAGGTCAGGAAATTTTTTAAGAAATTTTGTAAACACAGCCAAGGTTAATTTTTTTTCATCAGAAGACGTTAAATTATAATGGGAGGGGTGTTATATGAGGAAAAATGAATGTCTAGATTGTTCTTGTCAACTTCATCATCTTCCTCGGGAATGGAATCTCGATTGTTTGAACCTCTAAATTCTAAAAGGTAATTGCAAATTTTTGGGGGTTTGCATCATCTATATTAGAGACTATTCTTAAAGGTTTTGGATGATTTTTTGGCATGCTGAGCTGATTTTTAGTATATTCTTCATAGGATGGTTCAGATTTTGTGTATATATGCATACTTGGTAAAGGATTATATTTCTTATTTTTTCTTTTGGATGGATGAAAATACACATAGTTTACATGTAACTATTTTTTTGAAAGCTTAGTTTATATCAACATGCATCTGTATACTTGTGGATGGTTGAATAACACTTGTATGGCTATGTTGCCCTTGTTGAGTTTTATTTGGGACATTGTACGTTTGAGTTCATACTAAACCATGGGTAAATCTATATACCTTTTATGGATAAATATAGGTCTTACATGATTTGAGCATGTTATGCTATGACATTTAAAAGGCAATTAGCCTCTTTGGTGAATTCAATAGTGATTTTTTATGCAAGCCTTAAATGCTACAAATTCATGCATTATGGAATGTATGTGTGTGAAAATATTTATAAATTTCTTTAATGATTTTTTATGCTTACTTATAGCCTTGGTTCTGTTAACCCTTTTGTAATTAGGTTATATTAGGGAAAGCATCACTTGTTAATTACTGGATTATATGGGAAAATCAATAGGAATTTGGTTGATTTAGAGACCCCTTAATTATCTTCCCTTTATATCCCTTTGATACCTAAAATCATTAACTCATGCTCTCAAACTTCTCAATTTTCTGTTATCTATCAACTACCCCACTAGGATTTATACCATTCTCATTCATGGTTATGTACACTAGGATTATTAAATGTTTGTCTTGTCTTTTATAACCTATATACACTTATAGCTCTCTCATACATCTTATATTATTCACCTTCTCACTCCCTATTCATTCATCTAACATAGTAGTTTGATTTGACTAGACTCATTCACCTTTATAGGTATTATAACTCATTACACCACTCAAGAATTTAAGGTTTTATGAAGTTTTATTGATTGTTTCCATGATATAATGTATCATCTTGGTACCCATATCCAATCCACACTCCATCTTTTGATAGCTCTGTCACCATCCTTTGTTTGATTACCTTCACCAAGACTCCTTGTAACCCTTTTTGAGGACTTTTCTTCTACTACGAACATGTACTATATAGTTTTGAAAAAACAAATACATTTTATAATTTTTTTTATCAATTACTATCTCTCCATGAATTTTAATAATCTAACTCACCTCCTAGATATCTTTTTTAACTCATACACAAATGTAACTAGGTCTCTTTGCTTCTTTTAGAACACAATCACCTATAGCCATACATATGAATGTCATACCAATATAAAACCTTATTAATAATTTCTCCATGTCAAAAAACATCAAAATACTAAGTTTTATTTAATTTCAATGGTTATATCTTCCAAAATGAGTTTTAGTACTTTTCACCCTAACCTATGGTTTTTGTGTTCTACACAGATCTGAGAGGGGTCAAAATTGGTTTAATTGATTACTTATTGATTTCAAACATTCAAAATACTTGTATAATGTCTATCCTATACCATGTAATATTTCTCAATATTTACCCATTGATTAACAATGTCTAAATGGTTTGAAACCTATGGTTTATTTTGATTTTGTTAACATAGCCTACCTATCTATAAGAAATATAGGGTTAAGATGCACATTTTCTTACCTAAGGTTATTAAAAAATCCTTGTATGGTTTTAAACTTCCATGATGACTTTATACACCATATTCAATCTTTTCCAACCTCCCTCATGCTTCACATCTATTATTAATATCATATATAAATCTATCTTGATTGTGTCTTGTTAGCAGAGTATATACATAGATTGGTTACCTCAATATTTGTCCTCATTGGTAACAAACACTACCATACATGAAATAATAAAAACTTAAATTCTTACATTAATAAATCTACTTTGGGTATCACCCTCCATTGCACTTTAACATTCTTGATAAGGTTCTTTTTTTGCAAATCTCTCAGGTTTCAAAACCTACAAAGAATTCCTATAAAAGTCTTGTAATACACCAAATTTGCATATAAAAAAAGGTTTTTTTGAAAATCAAAATCTTTCAATAAATCCATACCATTTATAAAAAAATGTTAGTACAAATATACTAAGGTATTTACTTCAATTATTCCACTGTCATTGATTCTAATCATTTACATTTCAAATCTATCATATCGACAAAGTACAAAGGTTTTCAATTTTCTCCCCTTTTCTAATTCTACTATGTACTCTTGCCTCTCTAACTAACTCCTACTAACTTATTTACTCTCCCTGCTAAAATACCACCTATATACTATTCAAAAAATTGGTTCATCCTCCTTACACACATGAACAACTACCTTATTTATAACTAACTCTCATGCAAACTACTTTAATATGGACATTAAATTCAAAATTCTTGGTTTTTGTCATTTTACTCATGACATGAATGTAAAACTACTTCTACAGAGGATGACATGATCTCCTGTATCATGCTCCTAGGCAAGAAAGAATTTGAGATCCAGTGGACTATTTTACTCTTCTTCCTAGTATTCCAATTTATGCTTCTAGATCTTTTCCATCTGATGTTGCTCCTTCATGATTCCATGGTTTTTAATATTTTCTCTCATTCTTGCTTATATCAAAGACTATTTTTCTTATCTTATGCCATTACTTGATTGCACCAATTATCACTTGATGTAAACTTACTGTTAGGACTTTTCCTCTGTCATATGGGTTGAATATGACCCAAAATACTATTCGTACACCTTTATTCTCACCTTCCACTTTTATAATCTACATGATTACAATAGAAAGGGTAATTTATTGCCTACCTACTTTAATTTACTATATTGCTACCACCAATCCTTCCTCTTCATGCTCTTTGTCCTCCATCATGTGGAGTTCATCTTCTGCAAAGTGCAACATGTGCCTTATCTTCATTCACCATAATTTCACCATTCAAGGATATTTCTAAGGCTAACATTTCTATCTCTAAATACTCTTGAATTTCATATAAAAATTGAGAATAATATTTATTTCCTTGTTTAATCAATTGTACTCTTTTTCACATATCCTCCATGAGGTCTACAATCTGATATGTTTTATTCTTTATCTTTCTCATCACCTAGTTGGCTGCCACTAGCTTATTTTTCCTTGTTCAAAACTTCCTCATCCTTATCAAGGTAATGTTTAACATTATCCTCTTTCATCCTCATTCTATAATTCATCATTTCACTCTTGTGTTTCTTGAAAAACAACTTATTCTACTCTCTTTCACGTCTCACATATTTCTTCTTTATCTTCTTTCTCTGTAGACTTATTGGCCATTTGATAGTTTTATTTTTAATGACTTATTAACAATATGAATTCTCACCTTCCTTAATTTACTCCATTATGATCATAAACTCCTCTAATTTTTGCCTTCACTATGTCATCTCCTTTTCCCTATCTCTTCTTTTGGTGTCTTTCTACCCTTTCCTTTCTTTGTGGTAGATCTTATCACTCATGCCCTATTTCCTATTTATTTTTTATATCTTCATCTTATCCTTCTCTCAACCTCTTGGTATTAGTTGGACCTATTCTTCTTGATAAGTCTCCTCTACTTTCCCTCTCATGACCTCTCACCTGGGTCTCTTTCACTCTATGATCTCACCTAGGTCTATCACTCTCTCTCATCCTTTTCCTAAGACTCATTTCTCTCTCTTCAAGCTCTTCTAGATCACACTTTTGATCTTTCTAAAAAATCTCTCACACTATCGAGCCCCACTACCTTTAGGGCTGCTTACCACACTCAAATTTTCATTCACACTAAACATTATCTCACGAGCATAACAAAACTCAAAATGAAAGATAAATCAAACATGTAACTTTTTATTCTTGTTAGATGTACTTATATTCTTCCCAAAAAAATTCCCACTCTAATACCGAATGATGTATAGACCTCCCCATTCTCTATCCTTTCTATTCATCTGATACCTATAATCACTAACTCATGCTATCAAACTTCTCAATGTTCTCTTATCTATCAAATTCCTGAGTAGGATATATACTATTCTCATTCATGGTCCTATAGATTAGGCTTATTTAATTATATATATTATCCTTTAGAACCTATATAAACTTCTCACTCTCTCATACATCTTATTCTATTCACCTTCTCACTCCCCTTTCATTCATTTAGCACACTAGTCTGATTAGACTAAACTTATTAACCTTTATAGGCACTATAACTCATTATACCACTCAGGGAATCAAGGTTATATGAAGTATAATTTATTGTTTCCTTGATTTAATAAATCCTCTAGGTAATCCTATCCAATCCATACTCTATCTTTCTACATATCTCTCACCATCCTTTGATTGATTACCTTGACCAAGACTCCTTATAGCCTTTTTTTAGGCCTTTTCTTTCGGTAAAGACATGTATTATCTATTTTTGTTAAAATAAGTACATTTTATGACACCCTCTATCAATTAATATCTCTCCATTAAATTTCATGATCCAACTTATGTCCTAGATACCTTTTCTAACTCTTGCATAGACCTAATTAGGTCTCTTTGCTTTTCTTTAAAATATAGTGACCTATAATCGTACATATGAATTTTGTACCATTATAAAAACTTATTAATATTTTGATCCATTCCAAAATGCATTAAACTACCAATTCTTATTCAATTTTACCAATTACATATTCCAAAAAGTGATTTTGTAGTTTTCACCCTAACTTAGGGTTTATGTGTTTTGCATATACTTGAGAGGTTTTAAAATTTGTTCTATGGATTATTTATTGATTTAAAATGTTTAAAATACCTATATAAGGTTTTTCCTAAATCATGTCAACTTTATCGATCTTTACCCCTTGCTTAAAAATGTCTAAATGTATTCAAAGCTATGGTTTCTTTTGATTTTATTAACATAAGTTCCACGTGTACAAGTAAATACAGGGTTAAGATGCACATTTACTTACCTAAGGTCTAAAACACTCCTTGATTGATTTTTACCCTCTATTATGAATTTATCCACTATATTAAATCTTCTCCAACCTCCCTCATGATTCACATTTTTTATTGAGATAATTTACAAAGATATCTTAACTGTATCTTGTAAGTAACATATATACACAGACTGGTTATCTAAATCTTTGTCCTCATTGGTAAAAAACACTACCACATATGAATTTAATAACATACATTCTTACATTAATATATCTAATCCAAAGATCACCCTCCATTTCATTTTAACTTTATTTACATGGTTCTTGTTTAATAAATATCTTGGGTTTCAAAACCTACATAGAGTTGCTATAACAATACTTTAATACACCAACTTTGCATATAAGAATAGGTTGTTATAGAACTCAAAAAATTTCAATACATCCAAATCAGTTATAAAATGATATCAACACAAAGATACCAAGGTATTTACTTTAATCATTCCACTTTCATTGATTTTATTCATTTACGTTTCAACTATGTTATACGGACAGAGTACATAGGTTTTCAATTTCCTCCCCTATTCTAATTCTACTCTATAATTTTGTCTCTCTAACTAAATACTAATAACTTATTAACTCTCCCTACTAAACTACCAGCTATATACTATCCAAAAACTCATTTCATTCTCCTTACACACATGAGCAACTACCTTCTTGATAACTAAAACTCATTATAATTACCTGAATATGGACATTACATTAAACATTCTTGGTTTTTGATATTTTATTTATGACATGTATGTTAAACACCTTCCACCCTCATATAGGGATTCTATACTAACATTTTTTAATCATGAAACTCTTGACAATACACCAAAATTCACTAACAGAATTCAAATATTCATAATGGAGTTTTGGTGGGAAAAGCTCCAAAGGCCAAGAACATCCAATATTAAGTTATTTAGTGACTCAATCACTCTTATTGGGTATCCATAGGAATTTTGAAAATTAAATAAGAATAAAATGATAAACATACACTTGAATACAATTAATTTCTTAATGCTTCTATATCATTGGTGATAATTATTTTGCCCTTAGAATTGATAAAACAATGTTCAATATCTATTGTTGACTTGTATGGGAAAGTCATCATTAGATGCTTGAAAAATTATGACATCAAGAATAAAGAGGGGTAGGCTTAAACCTAGAGGGATATATAGGGTAAGGGTATCTGATTTATTTGAGTAAATAAATAAGGCTTGGGATCCCCACCTGAGAAAGAACATCTTGAGTTAAATTGGATCTTGATCTTGTTTATGATTTTGTCCTCCTTTGAGTTAAATGGAGAACAATTTGGATTCATAAATCAAAATTTTTGAAAGTTAATTAGTGTGTGGAATGTTTATTTTGATCATGGATTGGTTGA
Organism: Torreya grandis; assembly: GCA_037957365.1. Classification (NCBI taxonomy): domain Eukaryota; kingdom Viridiplantae; phylum Streptophyta; class Pinopsida; order Cupressales; family Taxaceae; genus Torreya; species Torreya grandis. The sequence continues at coordinate 570,879 of JARHVA010007230.1, read as the reverse complement.
TTTCCATGAGGACATTATGATAACCATGGATATGTTTGAAGTCCATGAGGATGCTTATGTTTATTTATCTCAATTATGAGTCCATGAGGTTGCCTAATTAGAGATTGGATATGTTTTTACATCCATGATGATGTCTATTATGATATTAGAAATGTCTTACATACATGAAGATATTTATTATGAGTTTTAATTAAACTTATTGATGGTGGGAAATTATAACTCCCACAAAAGTGATATATCATTCACCTTGGGCCTTGGATAATCCCACCCTTTCCCAAAGTGATGTTGAATAAAAGAAAGCATCACCATTAAACCTTTGACTTGTTGGGTTAATTCATTTGGAAGAGTAGAGATATAATTTTGTTGGTGGAATTAAGAGACAATGTATTGGTGGCCAATGATAGATTGCATGAGCAAACCATCTGATGATTTTGAGGTATAGTATCTTAGGAGGTTCGAAATTGTGACCCATACTAGAGGCCTTGATGGGGTGAGTGTGACAAAATTTCTTGGACAAGTTAAAAAGTTTTGGGGATATATTATTGATTGAGTATCACGAGTCATCTATCCATGACATGCAAACATTGTTGGTAAATTTATTAAAACTCATGGAGATATATTTTATGGGATATGTTGGAACCCAACCTTCCTAGAAATGAAGGTGATCATAATCTAAGATCCTTATAAATGATCATGTTTTACTATATTATGTATATTTTGTGTCACTTAGATGGTATCTAGACATTGGGTGAATTGATAGAAGTCATGAATTCTTGTGCTTCACTATCATGTGCGTTAATTGTTGTGATGTGCAAGTACCTTGGCATAATTATTAGAACACATAAGGAAAATATGAATGTTCTATTTCATGTGGTTCCTCATTTAATATAAAATTATTATGTGGCTTGTAAACCTTATATTTCATTGATTATTTTAAATCATGTAACTTGGTATCTTCACTATATTATGTGTATGTAGTAACCTTGTGGGTTTCCAATTTGTCTTCTTGACATAAAAATTATTGAATAAGTACTTAAATATATGATGGCATGTTGTTAAATATGGAACATGTGAATGATGGTAAGTTAGTTTTGTAAATAGATCTCTGACTTATGAAATCAATCATATAAAACTTACTTTTATCTAAGTTTTTTTTGAAAAAATGGTTATATGAGTATTTTGTGTACATAGTTGTGAATACATGTAACTTGTGATATTAACATATTAATATGAGGATATGTTGCCATAACTACTCATGTGATGTGTTTATCCCTCTTGAAATAAACTTTTATTGATTGAATTTATCAAGGTGTAATGTTGTGTTGTGTGATGTAATCCTGCATCACTATTCTATTATTGATTATTGGTAAAAGTATGAGGTTGAGGGTATAGAAGAACTACATCCATAATAATTATGATCAAGTATGGGATAGATAGTGGAGTCTCTCATAGGTTTAAAATTTACTTTTTCCCTTTGCACAAGTAGTCACCTGATTCATTCATATTGTGCACCACATGTGTCACGAGTTAGCCTTAGAATCTTAGTCCATAATGGTAACTTTATGGATCCAGCATTATTTTAACTACCTCTTGGAGGTTTTGGTAAAAAAACATGTAAAAATTTATTTTTTAAACCTTTTTAAACCTAAATGATACTATAAATTAGACACTTATGCAAAATCACCAAGGTGGTACTTGCTGAGAGGCATGCATGTGTTGGCCTCTAGGTGAAAACATGCTATGGTTCAGGTATTATTTTTGTTATACATATTATAAATATTTTGGGATGAAATATTTATATTATTTTTTGAATCATAACTAGAATGTATGTTGATTTTATGCTCTGAAAGAGAAAAACAAAGCCTTGAGTAGGCAGTGTTAAAAATATTAGATACCCACTTGACTCTTGGATAGAGTGATTAAAGTTTGGTAATTCCCTTAGACAAATGATTTTGGATGGTGGGATTTTTATCCCTAGACCATTTTGGAAGATCATGCATGTTAGAGAATAAGTTTTAATCCTTTGGGTTGCATGTGATACCTAGTATGACTTCTCCGATGTTTAATTTGGTTGGTGAAAGATGCTGCACTACCCCTAAATGGTTGATGATGTAGGGGAGTAATTATAACGGTATGGATTACTATCCTTGTCTAAGGACATTATATAATGAATATTATTAAGGATTATGCATGTAGTATAATGTTTATAGTGGAAGATTACACTCTTAGTTTGGAATCTAGTTATAATATATATGGATTAGATGATTGCAGTCATTGACCTCATGTTTCAGTTCTATGTATCTTGACATAAGTGATTATGTCCCTAATAAATTTTTATATTTAGATTGTTAATCTAGTTTATATAATAAAATTATAATTGTACTATAGTTGTATTTTCCTTCTTAGGAGTGTTGTTATCACCCTTGTTGGAAAGCATAGTAAGGCAAGTGTAAGCTCTTGTGTTTTGGAACACTATATGATCATGATGTTTAATAATCATATTCATAAATAGATGGAATGGTTAAAAAAAAATTATTTTATTGAAATTAACTTTTGTTTCCATGGAATCTTGATGATTAGGAAAGGCATTTATGGCTTGTTGAACCTATTGGTAGTTGGTTTTAGTGAATTCTAAGGTTATTGATGGCCTTTTAAGGCATGAGATTAGAAAAGTTCCAAACAATTTGGAATATTTGGTGGAATATTATACTTTAATAGTGTTGCATAAGTGTTTTTCTACCATATTAGAGTCATAAAGGATACATGAAGGCAAGAAAAAGGCTATTACTTAGCCTAATGTAGTTAAAAATGTGTCTATCCTAATGGTAGAAAATAGGAAAACCATAAAGATAAGGTCAAGGCATTTTCACCCCTCAATGGGTGGAAGTATTTTCAAATGGTGAAAATTGGCTTAGTTGGGCATATTTAGAGAATTTTGCTCTTGACTGTTGATAGTCGTCAAGATGGCTCCTCTTTAAGGAAGGGAGGATGTCATGACCCAACTTTGTGGCCCATTAAAGATACTTGATTATAACTTTGCCTATCATGTTTTTATAGGATTTCAAATAGTTACTATTGATGTTGGTTCTATTTCAAATGGTTAACATATGAGATATTTTGGGTAGCTACTATGATTATGACGTCTCATAGTTTATGTTCATGCTGAATTCATTTTATCTTGATAGATATAATATTTTCATTAGATTCATTTTGTTTCATATATGTTATGCTTCATTTTATTTATGATACTATATGTTAATGATTTAGCATGTTTCATTGATGTATATTGACATCGATTACTCTTGTAGCTCTTGGTCATATTCACAGGGCATGTTTAAGATCATGGTTATGAGGATTAACTCTAGTTTTTTTACATTTATATATGGATATAATTAATTTAATATTAATGTATAATGATTTATTATAAATTAATATTATTTTATTAACATTGCTCAGGTATTGTTGATGTATTGTTTGGTGGATGCAAGAACCAGGTCATGAGCTAGGCTAGATGGTGGGTTTGGCCATCTTAGGTATACTCGAGGGGAAATTGAGAAGTTATAATTCACTCTATTAGGCATGGAATGTATGACATATTACTCTAAAACCATCATTGTATTTTTATTGCATTATTGTTTTTCATGTTTTATTGATCCCACCCTATTTTGAGCATCTCTATTTTATTTTTGTTCCATTTTGGGGTTATCGAGTTGCTATTACTGATTTCTCTTGCCTCTTCCTCATGTGATTGAGGTTTAATATTCATGTTTGGTTAACCTTCCTAGGTGTCATGAACACTTGATGATTAAGCCATAAGGAAGTGGCTTATCTTATTAGAATGTTATGCCATTGGTTTAGCTAGACCATGCATGGGTCTCTTGACCTTGCTAAAAAATTTAGGCCCTTCATGGGAATTTGACTACAATGTATTTTGATTGACTCAATGATTTTATTGGACATTATTATTAATGATTGATTTAATAATTTTATTGTTATTATTATTTTAATTGAGTTATGTTTTTTGTTAATTATTTATTTTAATGATTTTATTGTTATTACTTATTTTAATATTTTGTTGATTATTAATTCTATGGATCAATTTTACAATTTGGTTGATTGTTATTGTTTAATCATTATGATTTTTATTAATTATTATTATTATCTCTATGAATTTTTTTTTTATCATTACATCAAATCAATTTAAGGGTTTTTTTAATTTTAAATAATATATACATATATATTTTATCTCTTGGTTTGGGGGTGTGTTGAGGGGTTTGAATTGCACACCTGGGTGGAAGAGGGTGTTCTTTGAGTGTTTTTGTGTGAATACAAGGAAGACATAGTATTCCCCACTTTATCTACAATCAATGTTAGAACTCTCCATATACCCTATTTGGGAAAGAAATAGTAAAATGTATGAAAGAAACAATGTTTCTTCCTTTATGAGAGATCAAATGTTGGGTGGAGATTTATTTTTTGGTCTTGGATATATATATATATATATATATATATATATATATATATATATATATATATATATATATATATGCATTTTCATTATTCAGATCTATTATTACTCTAAAAAGAGTGGGTGGGGGTCAAACCCAAGAGGTACATGACAGGGTTGAAGGAGATGGCACTAAGCTAGGGAAAGGGAGAGGAGTATGAGAGTTGTGTCTAGTTGGGTCTTGTAGTATGGAATTTTTGAGGTGCCATTTTTACAAAAGAACAACCTACAAGAAAATAAAGCCTTGACCCTTACCCAAATTCTATGATTTGATCCATTGTATATTGCATCTCCAGGTATGATTTATATTTATTTGATAATGTAAATATGGTTACTACATTAATTTCCCTTGATGAAATTTGTTGAATCATTTTAGATTCATGGAGAAGTTGTAATACTTCCTCTATGAATCTATATTGGCTAGATTCCATTTAAATTTGAATTTATCCTTGTTGGGCACTTAACGATTATGTTGGGCCTTTGTTTTTTTGACTACTTTTATTAAGAATGGCGAGAACTAAATTTGAGTGTCTCTATAAATTAGGGATCTATTCTAAGTTCAAGCACAACTAGAACCCTTATGCTACATCCAAACTATCTTAACTAGGATTTTAATCATAATGCTTATTTGGTCTCTTGTATGGTCATATATCTTATTGGTGGGCCTATTTGATTTTGAAATTCTATTGATAATGTTTACTAGATATCGTATTTGGTCTCATGTATAATGAGCAATGCTAATTTGGGTGCCCAATTGTGGTTGTTAATATGGATTTTTTTTTTTTTTTTTTGATAATGTTTTGGTATATATCATATGTAAATGAGGCTAGATTTTTTAAGAAGCTTGACTCCTTCCTTATAGGTGATTCTATTTAATCTTGTTTTGATAAATACCATATATAAATGAGAATTTTTTTAAAACTTTGAGGACTTTTTGATTTATGATCCCTTCCATACTTCGGGAATCCTTGATGGTCACTTGACACCATACCCTCTTCTATTCATATCTCCTTTTTGAATTATAATATTGAATTATAATAAAATTGATTTATCCATGCTGATTGTAAACCTCTATTCTATTTTTATTATTGGAGTAGTGTTTTTCTTAAACTGATTGGGATATATTTATCAGCCTTGGACTGTAACTACTTTATAATACTTTGATAGAATAAGGTTATATTATTATTTTGGTATCAGATTTGTTGCAATATTCTAAGGAATTAAATGTTGGTTGTACATGGCCATTTATAATCCAATCCAATTTTCCTTTCAGTTAATGAATTTTATGTTGTTTCCACTTTTGACTTGATTGTGTTAATTTGGTTATTATGGGTTGATCCCATTATGTCTGATCAATTTACACTTGGAAAAGCCTTTTGAGATGAGTAATGAAATTTGGTTAGAATGTATGGTCTTACTAAGTGGATATAATTGATCTTGATTTATGATGTAAATCATTATCTATAAATATTCAATGTGTGCCTTGGTCATTTCTCATGACAAATAGTTTTGTTGAGTGTTATTATTTTATGTTGAATGCATTGTTTCTTTTGTACTTCATTAGATATTTTTCTAAGTCTTTAATAGTGGGTCAATATGATTTGAATGTTGTTTACCTTGCCCAAACACACAGTTGCCGACACCCTCCACCAAGATGATGGTTGGGGTGGTAAACACCACCGATGGTTGGGCTCATGGTGGTAATTTGGAGGGGTTTTCTCCTTATCATGTTTGTCCTCCATTTATGCACTTATATTTTATATGGTGACTTATCTCTTTTCCATGCTTATTGGTGTATGATGTTGGCATATTGCATTATGGATGGCTACCCATTTTATGTTGTTGTTCCATATTCTTACTTTATGAAGTCATGTAGTTTTATTAAGTCAGAAAAGAATAATATCAGGTATGATGTTGTTATTAGTGGCATATTTTGATGATGGTGTCTTGGTTCTTGTATATTTAACCAGATATATTCATTTATTTGGTATGCATTTTTGTTGGATTATATCTCTATATTAAAACCATAGCTATAATGCTAATTATAGTGTGCTTGATTCTTATATGTTGTTGAATACATATTGGGATAATATAATGACACACTTGCCAATGTGAATTATGCATGAAGTTAAAAGGAAAAAAAATTATATGGGAATAATATTATCTATACTATCTCTATCCTTAAATCGATATGATAACAAGCCGATATTATCTTATCGTATGTAGGAAAATGTTTAGGGGTTTTAAATTCCCTTGATGGAATTGGTCATATATATTTAGTTTTCAGAATAAATATTATCTAGTGACATTCTTACATCATGGAATGCCAATTTATAACATAGACTTACCTCTTGTTTATGACAATAGAATGATGATATCTTCCTGTATTGAGAGATATTGTTATTCTTGAAACATGTTCATTAACATGTGAGATTTGGGCTTAATCAGTATCCATAGGCAAAGTATACAACCTATTATATGATATATGCATGCTCAATGTTTTATGATTTCATGAATTTATTATTTATAATGAACTAAAGAACTAAGGTATAGCTATATAAATTTGAGTTATGTCTGAATATATGGAGGTGAAGTTACTACTAAATAGATGCTATGTTGTGTATCGTACACTTGGAAATCATGACTAACATATGGGCCTACCTTATAGATAATAAATGTTTATCTATATTTTTAGGTTCATATTTACTATGAGCTCATTCTATTTATATGAAAACTCTTAATTTTTTGCATTTTTATTCAATAAATTACATTTGACATGTTTATAACTTTGGATGAAAAATAATTACTCCAATTGGTGTAGGCAACCAGTTTCCCTTGATGATAAAATCAAGGTAAACTTAATATGGTAATGGATTTTTTAACAGTTGTGATATTATTTTATGTGAGAACTATTTATATCACATAATCAATGAAATAAAACATGATTAATGACCTTTTCTATATGGGTCAATATTATTGGTTGTGGTTCTTACCAATCAGGGTAATGTAATGCCATATACTTTTGGCAATTTTGTAGAAAGTTTATTGTTAAACTATTTATAATTCAGCCCTTAATTAATGGAAGGATGGTTATATAGTCATTATTTCATTCTTGAGATAGATAAACATTTATTTATAGTGGACGTGCATGATTTAAATTTATAAGTGTAACTTCATAATGAATTTATCGGTATATCTTATATTGTGATTAATAAAATTTGAATAATCATTGTAATTGGAAAATAATACCAATATAGGGATGATGATTTAATAAACTATGGAAAACCATAATGTTTACACATGGATGTATGATTAAATAATCCACCTTCATTACAAGTTATTAGTCTATGAATTTTCCCTTTGGCCGCTCATGTTAAAGACTAAAATTAATTAAGTACTAAATCTTGTGTGGTTGTCAACATGTTCATTGGTTGGCTTGAATGACTATGTTTTATTTAATAATATGATATTCAACCAAAGGAAAAGTAAACAAAATTTTGGTGCAATGACCCCCAATAAATTTAGATCATGGTATACTAATCCATTGGGGGGTGGGAGGTAGCATAAGGATTTACCCTTGGGTAACATAAGGATTGACCCTTTACTCGAGTGAATCCAATAATATTGTGGTAACTCAATATCTTATAGTGTTGGATTTAGTAGTGGGTTAGGGATCTATGCTTGTTAATCTCATGATGTGATAAGACTATCCTAAGCAAGTTAGTGAAATGAATTATTTTGTTAGGTTATTTGGACCTTCATGCTTAAATATTGCACTTTCTCTATATATTGTTTGTAGTGTTACAAAATGGACATCAAGTCATTATTGATATGCTTGATTCTATTCTTAATGTTCTTACCATTATCTAATGGAATAAATGACATGTTGTCTGTAATATTATTGGTATCCTATGGATGTATGAATTATGCAATCTCTTGGAATATCAAACCATGATAGCATGGATAACAAAAAATTTAGATAGGGATAATAATCCCTAGGTGGTATGATAGAGAGAATGAGTGCCTTAGTAATGTTTGGAGGCTATCAATATAGATACACATAATAATACCCTCTCAAACAACATTTCATTTTAAGGTAAACATACTTCTCTATAGAATTTCTTAGTGGCATTATGCTTAGGTGAGAGTCTAAGATGAACCAATCTGGTTATTGGCTATTAGTATCATTTGGTATTATTTGTTGAGTTACTTTATGATGGATTAAAACTATGTAATGGGACTTAAATGACATTCTGTTCTATACTCTGAAAAGTAATTCAAATTTTTTTTAGTTGTTTCAATTTTTTTTTACTTAAGAATGACATTTTTGGGTTGGAAAACCTAAGTATAACTAGTTTTGGTGAATTCTAATGTAATTGATGGCCTTCTAAGGAATTAAATTGGAAAATTTCCAACCAAGTTTGGATATTTGGTGGAATATTCCATTAGAATAGTGATGAATAAGTGTTGTCTTGCCATATAAGTGTTGTAAAAGACACATGAAGGTAAGAAGGAGGCCATTAGTTGGCCTAATGTAAAGGAAAATGTGTCTATCTTAATGATATACAATATGAATGCCATTAAGATAAGGTTGAGGCATTGCCACCTCACAATGGTTGAAGATATTATGAAGCACTGTTAATTGGTTTATTTGGGCATCCTCAAAGAATTTTGTTCTTGACTGTTGATAGTCATCAGGGTGGATCCTCTTTAAGGAGGGGAGGATGTCATGACCTGAATTTTAAACCCATTACCTTGAGATACAAAATGCCGTGGGTAGCTATTTTGATTATGATATATCATGGTTGATGCTTATAACAAATTCATTTTAGCCTGTTCTATATTTTTCTTCATTTTACTGATGTTATTATATGTTATTGTTTTAGTGTGTCTCATTGATACATATTGATATTGATTACTCTTATATATGTTTGTTATATTCATAGGGCATGCTCAGGGTTACAATCATTATTACTGACTCTGCTCACTTTAAAGATATAGATGACTATGTTTCATTTTTATTTCATAGATAATGATTCATTTAATTCATTATTATTTATATTGACATTGTTCTAGTACTATTGATGTGTTTTTGGTGGATGTAGAAAATAGGTCATGAAATTGGCTCAATGGTATGTTTGGACATCTCTAGTATGCTCAAGGGGCTATTGAACAGTTAGAATGTCACTCTAATAAGTATATCATCTATTATATGACACCGATCCACCATTATTTTATTTTTATATCATTACTACTTTTTGTCTTTTATTGATCTTGCCGTAATTTATGTGTGGGTGTTTTTTATTTCTCCTTATTCAAGTTAGTGATTTTTTATTGTATTGTTACTCTTGTCCATTCCTCATGTGCTTGAGGTTATATATTTGTGTCTAGTTATCCTCCCTAGTTATCATGGACACTTAATTTTAACTTGTATAAGTTGTTTGTCTTATTAGACTAGCTAGTTTGGTTTCGACTGGATATATATGGGTCTCATGACCTCAAAAAATATCATTAATAATCCCCTTCATGGGTGATTGACCACTGAGATATTTGATCGAGTCATGGGATTTGTCAATTATTATTATTTATTGATTTTTATAATTATGGGTTGATATTATGATTTCAATCATCATTATTATTTTAATGATCTTATTAATTAATATTATCTTAAAGGAATTGATAATTAATATTATTATTTTAAAAGCTTTCTTGATTATTATTATTATTATTATTATTATTATTATTATTATTATTATTATTATTATTATTATTATTATTATTATTATTATTATTATTATTATTATTATTATTGATGTTGTTGTTGTTGTTGTTGTTGTTAATTCTTAATCAATTTATGAATTTATTGTTCTTATTGATTTTAATGTTTTGTTATTTATTATTAAATGGTTGACTCAAAATCTTTAGGTCATGGTATTTCTGTTTTTTATTCTTCTCTACATTTTAGGGGTATGCATGGGGATTATTATTATTATTGTTATTTTTAGTTTTTTTCATTCTTGGTTCTTATGATTTTGACTAATGCCAAGTAAGGGAGACTTTGCCCTTTGGAAAAATGAGATTAGCCTAGGTCAAAACCCTAGGCTAGGCACTTAGCATGGGGAGAAAGAAAAGGTAAATCGATAGTTTGAGAGGGGGTGCATAAGGTCATAGAGAGGAGAAGGGATTTAGGTGGCCATTGGGTAAGAATACATCTGGCTAGGATGGGTGATATAAAACAAGTTGCAAGGTGCCAAAAGATAAAGAAAATACCATGAATCTTATCTTGGAAACCCATAAATTTACCATAACAATGTTGCAAATTTGTTGGGTATGATTTATGTGTGATTTTATAATGGAAATATGGCTTAATACATTACTTTCCCTCAATAATTTTTTTTGAATCATTTTAGATTCATAGAGAAGTCATGAGACTTATCATATGAATTTGTAATGGCCAAATTCAATTTAAAATCGATTTTATCCTTATTAGAAAATTAAGGATTATACTGGGCCATTGAATTTTTGACTTCTTTTATTTAAAATGGTGAGAATTAAAATTGAGTGTTTCTAAAAATTAAGGATCTAATCTAAGTTCAAGCATAACTATAACCCTTGCACCACTATCCTAACTAGAATTTTAATCATACTGCTTATTTAGTCTCTTATATTCAATTTTTTTATTGGTGTGCTTGTTTTCTATTAAATAAATATTTATAATGTTTTCTAGATATCATATTTATCCTCTCATATAACTAGAAATGCTAGTTTCAATGCCTAGCTAGGTTATTTCTTATTATGGGCTTGTTTTCTATTGATAATGTTTGTTATTTATCATATGTAGTAATCACATATTTTTATTAAGATTGAAACATTATTTATTTGAGATTCCATTTAATCTTATTTTAATAAATACCACATGTAATTAGAATGTCTTTTTGAGAAGCATGATGTCTTCTTGATTTATGATGCCATCCATACTTCTAGAATCCTTTGTGGTGACTTTGATGCTACACCCTCTTTTATGCATATCTACTTTCTTGATTTTAAGTTTGATTTATAATAATTTTATTATCTATGTTAATTTTAAGCCATTTTTATAATTATATTATTTTATTGGGTTTTTCCTCAGACTAGTTGTGTTGTAACTACCATCCTTGTACTGCAAATTGTCTTATTCCACTTGTTATAGTGAGGCTACATTATTTTGGGCTTTAGATTTGGATTAAGTATATGAAAGTATTTATGTATTGGTTTTACATGGATATTTACAATCCACACCAAGATTTATTCCCATTTTGAATGATATGAAACCCCTCTCTTGGAATCGAATGAGTCAATCTAGTTGTTATGGATTGAGTCTATTATATTTGACCACTTGACACCAAGGTAAGCCTCTTGGGCTGAGAAATCGATGTGGCTATACCTTATGATCTTAATAAATTGATTTGATAGAACATAACTTACCATGTAAATAATATCCTATAATATTCATGGATGCTTTAGGTATTTCTCAGGATGACGAGTTTGATTGGCTAAAATGGTTTTTATGTTGCCTATATTAGCTTTCTATTATCTTTTGATGACCATTTTAATATGTTTTATTTGGTGGATTATATATTTACATACCTATTACCTCACCCAAGTACATGTTTACTTGAACCCTCCACCAATATGATGGTTGTGGTGGTAAGGGCCACTGATAGATGGGCTCATAGGGCTAGTTTTGAAAGGTGTTCTCATTATCGTATTCATCCTCCTCCATTGATGCACATAGATTTAATATGGTGGATTGTATCTTATCCATACCTATTGGTGTATGATGTTGGCATGTTGGATTGCCATAGCCTACCCATTTTGTGTTATTATTCCATCTTATTACCTTAGGCATCTAAGCATTATTATGTTTGAAAAAGGCCAATATTGTATATGATGTTGTTATTGGTGGCATTATTGATGGTGGTGGTTGGGTTTTTGTATATTTAACAAATTAAATTCATTTATTTGGTATGAATTTATGTTGGATTATATTTCTATATTGAAACCATATCTATAACTATATTTTTAGTATGTTGTGTTTTGATTCTTCTATGTTGTTAAATAAATATTGGGATAATATAATGATATACTTATTAATGTGAATTAAGCATGAAGTTAAAAAGAAAATATATATGGTAATAATAGTATCTATATTTTCTCTAGCCTAAAATCTATATGAAAACAAGATGGTATTATCTTTTGGTACATAGAAAAACATTTAGAGGTTTTAAATCCCTTGATGGGTTTGTGCATATATATTTAGATTTCATCATAAATATTATCTGGTGACATTATTATGGCATGGAATGATAATTTAGAATATATACTTACCTCTTATTTATGACAATAACATGATGACATCTAACTTTATTGAGAGCTACTCTTAATTTTAAAACATGTTAAGTAACATGTTATACCTATCCTTAAATCAGTAGCCATAGACAAAGTATGCATCATGTTATGTGATTAATGCATGCCTCTTGGAATTATTATTATCAATATGATCTATTATGAGTTAATGGTTTCATTATTTATAGCGAACTAAGGAATTTAGGTGAAACTATATAATTTGGTTATTCTTGAATATATATCGAGGTGAAAATGCTACTAAATAGATGTTATGTTGTGTATACTACATAATTAATCAATAACATATGGATCTGGCTTATACATGATACATGTTTACTTATATTGTTATGGTTCAAATTTAATATTAATTCATTTTGGTTATATGACAATTCCTAATTTATAGCAATGCTATTCAATACATGACGTTTAACATGTTTATAACTTTGGCTGAAACAAATTATTGCTATTGGCTTATGAAAATAGTTTCCCTTATTGATAAAAGTAATGATAACTTATTATTATAATGTATGTTTTGATGGTTGTGGTATAATTTTTAGTGAGATTATTTCTATTGCATAAAGAATGAAATAAATCTTGATTAATGACCATGTCTTTATGGGTGTATATTATTGGTTATGGTTCTTACCAATAACAATAAAGTAACATCATAAAATACTTTCATGTTTTTAATAAGTTTATCATTTTATTTATTTATAGTTAATCCTTTGATTAATGGAAGGTTGGTCATATTTATATTAATGCATGTATGAGACATGGTTGTTGGATTATAGGCAGATTTATGTGTCTAAAATTTATAAGTTTACATTGGCAATGAATTTTTTTGTATGTCTTATATTGTTATTATTAAGCCTTGGAATAATCCTTGCAAATGGTAATTGATAATTGAATTTGTATTGGGATCTAATATGTTGTCTGAAATTATAATGCTACATTATGATCTATAGCCTAATATTCTATCTTAGTAATGATTGTTAAATCAAAACCCTCCTTAATGGTCACTTAAATTAATGTAAAAAATTACGTACATAATGTAATCTTAAATGGGTATACACATTTTAATTAAGTGGTGTGAATGCCTATATTTCAATCAATAGCATGATATCCTAACCAAAGTATCGTAAGTGACATGTAGGTGCATGAATCCTCTAGTTGGCTTAAGAGATGATATATCTATATCATAAGAGGTCATTTGGGTTTTATAATGCCATTCATATGTTTAATCAATATGATGTTCATTTTTGTGATTCTACCCACCATGGGATAAGTGTATTGCATGTCATATAATTTAATGAGAATAATTATTTCATTATGGAGTTATATCCTATGTGTGACCTTCATCAAGTAAGGAATAGTGGTGCAATGTTTCCCAAATAACTTTGGACCATGGTATAGTGATCTAGTGAGGGTAGCACAAGGATTAGTGCTTTCCTGGATGAATCCCAAAAGGTTATGATGACTATTAAGCTTATGCCATGCCAAGTTTAGAAGTTATTAAAGATATCCAATTATTGATCTCATGATGTGATAAAATTTACCTAAGCAAACAAGTGAGATGTGTTACTATGTTGGTCATTTGGACATCCATGTTTATGTTTTGCACTTATCTTATGTATTAGTTACGTATATAGTAAATGGATAACAAGAAATTCTTGATATGTTATATTCCTCATTTAATGTTCTTAGCATTATCTAATGGAATAATGGGAGCATTGGCTAGTTATTATTGGCATCCTATTCATGATTGATTAATTTAGTATCCAATAGTTTTAACCTTCACTATATGGGTATTAGGATTTTTAGGCAGGGCTAATGGTTCTAAGGTGGTTTGATAGGAAAGTTGAGTGCCTTTGCAAGTTAAAATGCTTATCAGTATGGATCTGCATACTAATACCCCCTCAAAGAACCTATCATGACAACTCAAACATACTTACCTATGGCATTTGATAGTGGCATATATCCCTAGGTAAGCATCTAAGGTAAACCAATCTAATTTTTTTTACTAGTACTTTCCACAATGTTTGTTGAGATGCATTGCATAACATTAAAGTTATGAAGTGCGGCCTAGATATTGTTTTATTATGTAGTCTAAAAGATAATTAAAAAAAAAAACATTTTAGTGTTATTTCGTTCAACACAAAGTCCATAAGAGGTAGCATTTCAAATAAATTCCACATGCATAGCCAACCATCAAGGGGGAACCCAAAAATAGTCATATAACACTACATATACATCCAACGATTAAAAAAGTAGCTGCAAAGTCATATATAAAAAATAATAAACAACTAAAATCCGTAACTAGCCCCATTCATTTAGGGGTATGCATTTATATTAAGTAAGATAAGTTGGGCATCCCATTAGCTAACTTATCAAAATTCATGGACAACGATTAAATGTCAAATCAAAACCCATCAATATTTATTTTACATTGAATGAAATGAATCATCAAAAGCATTAGCTTGGCCAATGAAATACCAACCATTTAGAGGGTGATTTATGAATAGAAACCATTCAACCAATGGGATATGAAACATTTTAACAACTAAGGCATTTGGTGGAGTTTAATACAACATTGCATTGTTCCAAAATACAACTATATAAACTTCTATAGGATTTTAAAATAGATTGTCACTTAATAAAAGAGATAATATTGCATACAAAATAATCTGAGACATCATCCAATGGTGACATTTAAAAAAATAATAAAGGCATACACGAATATATATATTCTCGGACATGAAGTATTAGGCCCATTCATAAAGGTATTGTTACCTATAACCATTTAGGTATGAATAATAGCATACAGTCCAAGACATGTGATTAAAACTATATTTAATTTTCCTTCTCCCATATTTGACCAAAATTATTAAACAAGGGTTTTGGATCGAAAATAGAAAACAATCAAATGAGGAAGAGAATGCTAATAGCTAGAAATAAATCCATTTTAGGACCATTAACTAATGATTTTTTTAACAACAAGAACTTATACCATAGCAATATGTGTACTTATTTAAATAGGGGAATTTTATTTATAACATAAATAATAAATAAAATATAAACATGCTGCCAAACTCATGCCCAATAACATTCACAAATAACTTTCCAAAACCACCAAATAACTAGGGTCACCCAAATCATAAAGTTATTAATAACATTACTTACCAATTGAGTAGAGGAAGGGAAATAGGCATAGCCCCATAATGGTGCGATAATTTTAATACTTTAGTGGTTCATATTTCTTTTTAATTTTATGTTCAACCACTCACAAATCTTAAACAATGACACAATTTTTATTTAACCTTGAACAATGATCTACAACATAGGTGTTGTAGGGTATTAGGAGGTCGAGACTCGTGTTTAATAAGAAAATTTAACCCACAACTAAAATTTCCCAATTGGTTTTATTCTTAATATCTAATCCCATAAAATGAGAGGGAAATATTGGACATGTCTATCAAAATCAAACCAAGGAAAAACATAATGACAATGCCATTCTAAAAAATATCTCAAGACTTGTCAAATGGAGTCCAAATTAGCTAAATCAAAATTCCACTTACTTGGAAGAGTTTATAGATAAAACACAACCAATCCTGTTGGTTCCTCATCCTTTCTTGCCTATCTCCCATCACTATGGCTCTTCAATACTACCTATCATTTCCCTTTGTAATGATTTTATTTTACTCTCTATTATACACCTTAGGGATTATTCCAACTAGGGTTTAAATCTCCATCTGTCTTCTCAAAAATAATGCCTACTAAAATTGTGCCCATATATTAGGAGACCTAAGTAGTCAAAAAAAATGATAATCTATTCCCCAAAAATTGACTCCCAAGTGGATAGTATTTGATGCAGCTTCAAGATTCTCCCACTAAAAAGCATAAAAAGAAGATATATCCCAGTCGTTAAGAATGACAAAATAAGGCTTTTTTATATTTTATCATGGAGAGAGAGAGAGAGAGAGGAGAGAGAGTAGAGAGATGAGAGAGAGAGAGAGAGGAGAGAGAGAGAGAGAGAGAGAGAGAGAGAGAGAGAGAGAGAGAGAGAGAGAGAGAGAGAGAGAGAACATAATCATGCATAAAATAGTACTAATGACATTGGGAGATAAAAACCAAAACTAAAATAGTAATTCGTAATAAAAAATTTCACCTAGGTTATTGGTGTGCCATGTAAGCTAAACCACCACCAATAAATGAAAAATTATTAATGAAACTTTTTCCCAGATTTTATTTTGGCATCCCCCTCAAGTCAACTTCCAAACATGTATAAAAAACTACTAAGTGGAAGGTTTTTTATATCAAAATACCAAACCCCATAATTAATGACAATAAAATACCTCTTGATATTTTGGTTTTGTGCATGGGCTAGAAATTGACTGACAGTCATGATTAGAATAATATAATTGTCTTAGCACCAAAACAACTCCTCCACAAAAACATTCAATAAGAATTATAGTCAAGTCATTAAGCTGTCATGGTTAAATCAATCCATTTATCAAAAGCATGGCCTAAAGACAAAAGATTACCTATAATAGGCTATAGTTAAGTCCAACCCTAGATAACAACCAAGCACACATGAAAAGGAATCTGAGGCTCAAAAATACAAATTTGGGTAAGAGAGACAAGGTCCAAAGAATTCATTAAGCCTAACAAGGAATATGAACAACTTTAATAAACACTTAAAGATGAAATAAACCAAAACCCACTCACAACACAAGAGCAATTAAATAGAGACAAACTAAAACAAACTAGAGGACCCAAAATAAACTATGGATTAAATTTTTTCTTACCTTAAAATTTACCAATCACTATCAATTCAACTACTCATAACTCATACATGTTATTCTCCTAGTTGTCTAAATCCACCACTAAGCCTAGTTCACTTCACCTATTCTTACAACCACCAATGCTATACATCAACAATATCTACTCAAGAAATGAATAACAATGATAATAAACTCTGATATCTATATAATAGGAAACATGTGAGTAGTGAAGTTAAGCATATGCATCCACAACAATGATGAGTCAATCATAACTAATAATCATGATAATCAAAATCATACATCTAAGTCATAATAATTAACTGTATAAATAAGTAGAATATAATCCAGAGCTAGGCTAAACCTAATGAACCAATGGGTTAATAGCAACTATAATGCACTATTTGGTGGGGTTATGAAAATATATTTTAATACAAAAAATATTAAGTAAAAATACAAATTTGTGAAATGCGAGCATGCGTTTCAAGATGAAAATCATAATTTTATGGAATGAAGTATGCCAATATTTTTAACAATATGTTATTAAAACCATGTATGTGATATAACACATGCAATATAATATTGTTATTATCAAGCCTAAAATTTAAAAAAAAAAAAAACACTTGTGTTACTTTAAAACCATGTACACATTTATGCTGAATATGAGTTTGAACAAAATAATGTCCACTTCCCCTCGCCACTTGCCCCCCGTACCCTGGCTCCTCCCCCATCGCCCCTATCCGTTCCCCTTCCCCACAGTCTTGTAAGAGTTGATTATTTTAAGATATTGAAACACCACATAAGGAGGAAAACTAGTAATATTTTGAGTCATAGACATTACATAAAAAAGGATTTAGTTGAGCGAGAATTTAAATTGGGTATAATTTTTGATGAATGAGGTTATTATGTGAATAATGATAAATTTATGAAGGGAAAATATAATAGTTTAAATAATTTTTCTTCATGATGGTTATCTTGTCTATTCAATGGAAATATTTATAAATGACAAAAATTAATGACGAATAGCTATCAATATATATTAATTTTGCAAACATTGTCTATAAGCATAGATAAGACCTATTTATTTCAGAACACAAATTTGAAAAATGTCTGTATAAAATCATGGAATTCATAAGTGCAAAACCTCACATTCTAGAAAAGGTAAAAATATTACTTGCAAGTATAGAAAAAATAATGCATTTGCATGAAATAGTAATAATAATATTGTGCAGAATTAGAATGATAAATGTGTACTAATTTCCATTATCTGTTGCCATGAACATGGTACTAACAACATGCCAATACAAAACGCAATATTATTATAGATAATGTACAACCATTGAGAGCGATAAAAACATAGGACGCATCAGATAAAAAAACGATAAATGGGAATGGAAAAATATCACGGTAGCCACGAGTGAAAAGAAAAAGCAAAGACAAAAAAACCATCAAATCCATCCACTAAATAATATAAAGAAGATAAATAAGCAATAGGTAGAGACTAGATTGCAAGTAATATTTGTGCAGTTAGATTACAAAAATTATGTGGCTCTAAAGTTGATAGCTAGGGAATCAAAATTAGATAGATGATTACAATTCCAGATGAAAAGAATGGGAACGAATGGCTTATATGACATACCATGTGGACTGCACAAATTTAAAAAAGGACCCAAATCCATAGATTTTTAAACTTCTTTATTTCCTTGATCACTAAAGGTGGATGCATATAATGAGGAGCCACAACACTAAACATTTTTGGAATCCATTTTTTTTTTTAAAAAGGAATAAAATTATAGGCGTTAATGATTCGTATAATTTTGGAGAGTATGCTTTAAAAAAAGAACTAAATATATCTTTGATAAGGAAGAGAAAATAGGAAATAATATCCCACAAGCAATATGGATGTACATCAATAGTTTATATGAGAAGGAACCTATGAAAATTATTTTAATATAGCTAGATATTAACCATTCAAAGTGATATAAAATCCATATACAAACACTTAGATATGTGTGAAGAGGAAGTTAGAAGGAACAATTTTAGCACATACATGAAAGGAACCCGATGCATCATAGAGTGGAGGAGGTTTTATAAAATAATGAAAGGAAAAATATATTTTTACATCCATTACCTATAATAATAAATAATGTTAATGTGTTATATAAAACTACAATATCAATAACATGGATAACAGCACCAATATCTTTCCTAACATGTATTTTATCCTAGTTCCTTACCCAACCATGAATACACAATCCACCACACTCTCCCATTCAAGTTATAGTTTCAGAACCTCAAATTATGCATCCACCCTTTACATACATCCATATTATCCTCACTATTCTCATCCACACTCTATTGTAATGGTCGAATGTCCACTCACAATCTTGGAAATATAGTGACATTATTAATTATAATATTTTCTAGTCTTATTTATTTATGTATGAGTTGTTAATATAAACCAAAATAGATAATAGGGATCACTGAAGTTTTTGAGATTGACATAATTTTTCAATTCTGATTTGCATGAGTGTAAGCATGTATAAAAACACATTAAACTCATTAATAAAATTAATTCGTTTTTGAGTTATATTTTATTAAAATAAATATCTTATATTAAGTCATAGTTATTCTTACAGTTTTAAATCAAAATTATAATATTTTTGTAAGAGGTGTACATTTAATTTTACTTTACCCTGTCTATGGTGTTTTTTTGTTAAGCAATAAACACTTTATAGTTTCAAAACATAATACCTTTAAAATAATTAATTATGTACATATTTTCAATGTAAATGTTCATCTTGTATAAATGTAGGTAGTATGTATTCAAATATTTCATTTCTAAACTCTCCTATAAGGTAAAAACATGCATATCAAACTTTTCAAATCCATTTGTGCGAATGCATACTCTACCGACACATAATTATTATTTTTTAAAAGGCTCAGTATTTACATTTGTGGTTTGATATATTTTAATTCATATTCTCTAACCATGCACTAAAATATTAAGAACCTTTTTGTGTATTTAACAGTCGTATGTTTGTGATTGAGTTTATTCAGATTGAATCTATCACATGCATCGTTCACGTTTACGTCTTTAAATTTAATTATTTAACTTACATATTGTGCATCATTCTTGTCTGTGAAAATCTATTAGCTTGTATATATACATTTATTTTAGGCCCAAAACATATCCACTTTTTCTAATGAATATTTCCATTGTGATTTGTCTCTGAAACACATGCATGTCTACGTAATGGTTTTCACCATAGCTCTGGCAATTTTTAATATCCACCTGAGTTTTTAATCAATTTCAGGTTTGTTTAGTATATTTTTATTACAGTAATTTGTATTTACGTTTAATTCTATATTTATATGTTTATATTACCTTATAGCATGGCTCTCAGATTAAAAAAGTAAAATAGTTTTGAAGGGTTCTGGATGCATCTTTGTTTTGTATAGTTTCTACAGTTTTTGTCACTTTTTTGTTATTATTGTAATGTGTGTTTATTTTTTATTTTTTTTTATTTTTTTCAAGCATTTATGGTATATTTGTTTTTTTTTTTTTGAAGATTATGTCTATTTATTTTTTGTAAAAGGTATGGTAACTCCCTCCAAAAGACCCACTTTTAAAATTAATAAAAATATATTTTTATGTTTATATAGATTTTTTATATGAATTTATTATATATTTTTTTGTTAGTTTTTAATTTTATTCTAATATAATTGAAAATTGGTTGTTGATGTTTTATTTTATTTTTTAATAACTTGTTGATGATCCATACTCAATTATAAGTAACTTAAATTTAAAATTTAAAATCATTAATCTATTTAATGTGGTCATTAGATAGTGTAATATCTTATAGTCTCCACCATTAAAGCATATCTGTTTAATTTTTTTTAATTTTAAAAATCATTTTGAAAGTCAAATATATAATCTCTATAAAGAAAACATTTTTAGGAAACCCCAACGTCCTTGGGAATGGAAGCGTCCATTCTAGCAAAAGGAGGTTATTTAATGTCACATACAATGAAAGTGCCACACAACTTAACTTATATAGCTGAGGATGCAAGATGCATGATGAAATGGAGGAAGGAGGAAAATCAAACTTATATAGCTGAGGATGCAAGATGCATGATGAAATGGAGGAAGGAGGAAAATCAAATCCCAATATTTCTAGTAAATTACATATTTTAGGTTGTTATAGTGAAAAAATTTAATCATTAAAAATAAAATATCTTAAACAGTTTCAATCATCATTCATAGTAATTATATACTTTGTTTATAAATAATTTAAAAATATATCTATATTTGATGTTTATGTCTAATGGCATTGAGTACAACTTAAATTGTTCATAATTAGGTTGCAATGATTAAAAAGTACTATGACTGAAAATGTTATGTTTCTTGCAATCTGTACCACAAACTAAATATATAGTGAGGACCAAGTCCCACAATAGTTTTCTGTGTTCTTGTGTTTTAAGTGACGATATCTTTTCACTAAAGATAAATGTAAACAAAAGTGTGTGTCCATCTTTACATGTGTGGTGTGATCGTTGATTGATGTGTTATCACTGATTATAAATTGTAAGCATATGCTCTATTCCCTATTTATGTATGTATATTATCACAAATATAATATTGTTTCCGTATTCATGCATAACTTATTCGTTTGTAAATATATATTATGTTCTCACATACATTTAGTATGAAACAATATGTGTGTTGTATCACATACTTATATTGGTCGATATATTCCAATACATAAATTAGTTTATGTGTTCCCATTCATAAAAGTGTGTGTCAAATTACATGATTATTATGTTAATAGTCATTTAATTACCAGATTCAACCATGTAGTCTATAAATGAGTTATGGTGAAAATTTTAAGTTGAATAATTAATGTGATCATTTTTTCCTAACACGCAATGTGAATTGGTCTAGCCATGTCACAGGGCCTAAAGGCCACTTATGGGGATGTATTCGCCCACCAACAACCATGTGTTAAATACTATAGGATTACATGTCAATACATATTGTGAATGATATCTATTGATTTTTTCAATTTAAATGGTAAGATTTTTGTAGTGAATCTATGGTGAATTTTTAATTAAGTTATGAAAATTGAAATATTAAATCATTTTTTTAATGAGACAAAAAAGACAGTTTTTTAAAAAAAAAAAAAAAGATTTATGTGATTAAAGTAGATATTTGGCATGTAATCATTGTTAAGTAATTTAAGCATGAATAATTTTCTTAGTGTGAATGTGGGGTAATATTTTGTTTATTTAAGTTTTATTATTAAAATGTATGAAATGTTATTATTTTTTAAAATAAGATTTAGGGTTTAAAATATCATTAAATATTTGTATCTATCATCATTGAATAAATATTCATTTTACAAAGGTGATAGCCATAAACACACAAATGATTTTTATTTATAATTTTATTTCTTGACCATTTGAAATAAAATATATTTTTACCTTTGAAGATGATAGTGAAGAATTAGAAGGGGTTTTAAATATTTTCTCATGTTGTTAATTTGAGATATCAATAATTTTTAGTAGATCTATGTGCATAACCTAGGACTTCGACATGAATTTATTATTAAATAAGTTTTTTTAAATACATTTTATGTAATATTATTGTACATAATATTTTATATCAATTATCCTAGGCATAGGATTGCTTTGGTCTGTACTAGAATATGAATAATCATCTTACAAGCTGAACTAGATCCACTCCATCATTATATATTGTAATTTGTATTTTTACTATATTAATATAATGCAAATTTAGTTTATGCAAACATTCTTTATTTTTTCATTCCAATTACATGGCTTGGCATTGGTATCAAAGCATAGGCATTTCCATTTATCTTTTGATAATATTCCATTATTTATGGCATCTAAAATTTTCATTCCCAACCATACACATTGTATTTTATTCCTTATTCCTAGTCATACAACCTACACCATTTCTTGCATAATACAAGAAAGGATATGAGTGTTCTATTAGATCATGAATACCTACACTTGACTATAAACAACATCCAAAGTTGTAGAACTATGAAGTTTTGCCTTAAGTCATCAAAATATTTAGAAAACATGCTTTGGTGTTTAATTCCATGGATATATGTGGCACATGAAGGAAGATAAAATTTCTTTAAGAGACTATGAGGTTCAGACATTTCATCAAATATTTGAAACAAGGCCAACAAAAAATTGGGAAATAATTTTTTGTAGAGTACAAAGAGGCACTATGTGCAAGGCTCCAACATAACCTTATGATGTGAAAAAACATCCGAATGGATTGCTCACTAGTGTGCTCATAACCAACACTCTATTAGTCAGCGTTAGGCACATAACTAGGATTAAGTAACTAGTAAGGAGTTACATATGAGAGTGTGTCCTCACCAATGAGTATATAGTTTAGAGTGTATTAGTGTGTGTGAGCACACTGATAAAATATGAACATTATATAAGTACTAGTAACTCAAACCAATATGACCATTTAGTGTTTATTTAACCCTACTCAAATATCTCAATCATCTAATAGATCCCTATTTAAGAGATGAAGATAAGACCTACTTCCTGACATACTTACAACTATTCCATATGTAATAACAAGAAATACTAGAGCAAAAACCCTGGCATCTAACTTGGTGTTAAACCTAAGCATGATATGAGGTTATAACAAAATATTATTCAAGATAAAATATGTGAACCCTCAATTCATTGAATCATTGGATAAGAAAAATGTCCTAAGAGTGTCCTCACTTACATCCATGCATATCAGAATTCATGAAAAACTAACCAAATAGTGTGAGATGCCCAACCAATTACCAATCTAACTAATAATAGATTGGCAAATCTATAGTGATACTTGTGGAGATTCCAAAAATCAAATATTGAACTTGTGTTCATGGTACCATGCATCCCCACCAGGAAGTTTATGTCTCATTTAACACTTGGATATTAATAAATTCATAAACCAAGAGAGAAATAATCGATATCAAATAGTCAATATGGGTAACTTTGTCATTACCGACCATGATGCTCATTACATCACTTAGTTTCATGTGATTGATCTAACAACAAGATAAGAGGAAACATGTATTTACTTACCCATACATAAAAGCCTTCATACTAGCATTATCCAAATTCCAGTACAATCCAATCAATGTCATTATTAAGGAGAGTAGTAAGAGATGAATTATCACTTCACCCTAAAACCTTTCCAAGGCGTTTGAAATACCTATATTTATAAATAGGTTATAAGATAATTTTATCTATAAAAGATATATATTAAGGATCAATATGATCAAAATATGATGGAATAAAGTCACTTCAAGAGATTATAGCAACTTCTTAGTATGGATGCATATAATTCTTCTATTCATAGTAGTATACAAGAAATGCTTAAACTAGTTGAAGGCATAAGTTATTCAAAAAAATCATAACAGATTTAGCATGACTAGTTGAAAGTTTTCTAGTAGTAATATCAAATCAATATTGTTAAAAGTTCACATGTAAAAATATCAAAATATCATCATAACCATAAACGTAACAATATTATATCGATAACTCAAACCAGAATAATATTTCACCAATTTAATATAATTTTTTCAAACCCAACTCAGCCTACTAAGTATTCCATGAATTTTTAACCAAAAGTTATAGAAGGAAGATTTTTTATAACCATGTTTAGCAAACATCCATCATGGTTTTAATACTCAGATAGAATCTTCTTAAATTAAGGACAACTTATCATACTATCAAGAAAAGGAGAGATTTAGATACTTAATCAATGAAATTTAACTGAATCAATGACTTGGTAACAATGATCAATTCCACCTCAAGATGAATATTGCCTCATTGTTACTCTTGTAATCTAGTTTATGGTTTTTAATATAACTGTATAAGTTTGTCAAAACAATCAAGATCTTTTAGAATTCAACATATAATGAACTTCAAGGAAAAATACTCTTCATGTCCAAAATTTAAACAAGAAAAACAACACCAGTATATTACACTTCCATATGCCAAAATTTAAGAATACAACATTTTTTAATATGAAGTCAAGGAGGACTAGCTCAAGAATGATGTTGATCACAATGATTCATGTATCATTAATAAATATCAGTAACAACAAGCTTCTAACATCAACATTAATTTCACAGTGTAATTTCAAAAGTATAGTCACTAC